>LIEC01010953.1:0-15588 GCA_001925005.1 Drosera capensis | reverse complement strand
ACCTGGTGCAATAATCAGAATGAGAATAACTAGATGCGAATCAAGCTTGATAGGGTATTGTGCAATGACTTATGGATATCGGAATACTTTCCCTCTGAATCTTGTTTCTTGGAGCCTAATATCTCTGCCTATTCTCCTATGCTAGTGTTTTATCATGATGTCAAAAAAACTGTTAGACCCTTCAGATACTTGAATCTTTGGTCAAAGCACAAGGATTTTAAGAAGCTTGTTCGAATAGCTTGCAATAAAAGCTTCTCTGGTGACAGTATGTATTGTTTGTTTCAAAAGATGAAATGCTTGAAACATGAGCTCAAAAAACTCCATCATGAGAGTTTCTCAGGTCTAACTAACAGAATTGAGACTCATATGAAGTCTCTTGAAACATCTCAAGCAACTCTCAGGGCTTCTTATACTGATGAGAGTAAAGCTGTCATGGAAAAAATCTCTTCTGAACTAGCTGAGCTCTTGGATGCAGAGGATTCTTATCAAAGGTAGATGGCTCGTGATGATTGGTTTAAACTCCATGATAGAAATACTAAATATTTCTATTATATAATTAGCAGCAGAAGGAAGCAATCCATGATCCTTTCCCTATGTAAGGATGAAAATTCCTTCACATCTGATCAGTCTGAAGTTGCTGACGTGATTCTATTCTGCTAATCTTGACCTGGATGTTATTTGTGACGGAAATGTGCTGACTTCTCATATGCAGCAGCTGTTGATTCAGTCTTTTATGGATTCTGATGTGAAAGGTGCCTTGCATTGTATTGATAGCACTAAGGCATCTGGGATTTATGGTTATACTATAACTTTTTTCAAAGATATCTGAGGTATAACAGGTATGGATGTGACGAGGGCTGTGCTGGGCTTCTTTTCTAATGGTCATATGTTTAAAACAGCTTATACTTCTGTCTTGCACCTTGCTCCTAAGGGTGCAAACCCTTTCAAGGTTTCGACCCATCTCATGTTGTACTGTGGTCAATAAGATCATTTCAAAGTTGTTGTGTCAGAGATTATGTTCTGTACTGCCTTATTTAATTGCTGACAACCAGAGCGCTTTCATTCAAGGAAGAATCATTGTGGACAATATTATTTTATGCCAAGATCTCATTTATGGTTATGATAGGAAGGGTGTTAGCCCTTGATGCTGGATCAAAGTTGATATTAGGAAGGCTCTCGACACTTTCAACTGGGATTTTGTCAAGGATCTGCTCCATGCCTTACATTTCATCTTCTGGATTATGACCTGTATGACCTCTGTCTATTATACGGTTAACATTAATGGCTCTTTTCATGGATTTTTCCAAGGAGCCAGAGGACTGTGTCAAGGGGATCCATTATCCTCATATATCTTTGTGATTGTCATGGACTATCTTACTCGATGCTTGTAAAAGATGTGCAGGGATAAGGATTTCTCTTTTCATCCCAGGTGTGGGAGTAAAACTAGTAAATCTCTGTTTTGCTGATGATCTAATGCTTCTATGCAAGGCCGATCTTCCTTCTTTGTTAAAATTCAAGAGTCAGCTTCAGCACGTTGCAGCAGCTTCTGATCTTGAAGCTAATCTGAACAAAAGCATGATTTATCTGGATGGAGTGCATGCTGTTCAAAGGCAAATCCTATCTGAAGCTATTGGCATGGAGTTTGTGTGTTTCCTGTTAAATATTTGGGTCTGCCTTTGGCCCCCCAGAAGTTTCACATCTATCACTATAGACCTTTGATAGATAAAATGACTACTCGAATTCAAAGTTGGACTGTAAGAACCCTGTCTTATGCAGGTCGGTTATAGCTTATTAAAGCTGTACATCCACATTCATTGGGCTCAGGTCTTTTGGAACCCTAGTCAGTCATGGATGAAGTTGAGAAGTTATGTCGAGCATTCCTATGGTCTGGTGTTGTCCTAAACTATCATAAGGCTAAAGTATCTTGGAATGATGTGTGCCAACCTTTTAAGCATGGTGAACTTGGTATCAATCAATTGAAGACATGGAACCATGCTTTATTGCTTAAACAACTGTGGGCAATCCAGTTCGAAAAGGGAGACTTTGGTCTAGATGGATCAATGCATATTACCTCAAAAACAGAAGTATTTGGCATGTCGTAGATGGGTATGGCAAGCCATTATGAAACCGAGAGACATGTGTTGGGTGCGGGTTCCCTTCCTATGTGGAGAATATCTGTGCGTTATTATTTAGAAGATTTTACATTGAGAAGATAAAGTTAATTATGAGGTGGATCTATATTTATCGATAGTTAAATCTTTTAATATCATTTAAAGATATTTTCTCAATGTATATATAAAGGGGGCTGATTCAATAGTTTTGGAGTGCGAGGAATTAGGAGAAGATAGTTTAGAAAAATTCGGACGATTTGAGATTGACGAGTTTGTTCTTTGATCTTCTATTTTTGTAGAAGATTAGATAGACGAAGGGTATAATCTCTTTCTATTTTCTTAGTGAAATCTTCTGGGGTTGGAGAACGAATATCCCATGGTTTTTCATTTTTTCGGGTTTTTCACGTAAATCATGGCGTCATTTTGATTTTATTACTCGTTGACTTAGGGATTGGCGTTCCGCAATTTTATCAAATCCCAACAAGTGGTATCAGAGCATAAAGTTAATCAAAATCAATTGGGATCCCAGCCGCAAAGATAGAAATCACCGTAGCTAATCACTTCGTCATCGTCGCCAGGGATCCACTGCTGTCGTTGCCACCGTCCGAGCCACCGCACCACCGACGCTCCGAACCCTGTACACGCCACCACAGTCGCACATCAGGATCCTCTATCACCAGAGAGCTTGAGCCCTATGGCGCGGCATACTTCAATAGAAATCCACAGCCACCAGATCTGCGCAGGGCAGATCCGTCGCAACCGTTACTTTCATCCTCGTCGTCTAGATCTGCCATCGCCAAGACTCGCTGCCACGATCTGCAAGAATCCGCCACCGAGTTGGTCGACATTCGCGTCATAGCCACAGCCATCGTCAAAGCTTGACTACAGTCTCCGCCAGAGAGACACCACACAGATCCGTCGTCGCTGGTCGCCACCAGATAGATCAAGCCTCGTCCGGTTGGCCTCGCCCGTTGGGTTGCTTTGGGCCAACGTGCACTGTTGGGTCGTAGTTAGGCTGTTGGGCTGCACTTGGGTCATCAATTTGCATTGTTGGGTCTGTGAGGTTGAAGAAGGACCAAGGAGGAGGGGTTCTTTATATGACCAAGAGGAAAGATGGAAATGAAACCGGGCAGGATGGTGAATTTCAACGATATCAATTATCATACCTGAAGAAACAAGATGAAAGATTTGCTTTTCGTCAAGAATATGCATCTACCAGTATTTGCTGTGGCAAAGTCGAACGATATTTGGGTGTCCGAGCATCAACAAGTGTGTGGTTATATTCGTCAAAGGGTAGAAGACAACGTTTATAATCACATTGCGAGAGAAACTTGAATCCCTGTATGCCAAGAAGACTGGTATGAATAAACTATTCTTAATCAGGAAAATGATGAGTCTATGATACCGAGATGACACTTCTATTTCAGATCATGTCAATGAATTTCAAGACGTGATGGATCAACTATCAACGATGGAAGTCGAATATGAGGATGAAATTCAGGGACTTTGATTGCTCGGAACTCTACCGAATTCGTGGGAAACAGTACGAGTATCCTTGACAGCATCGGCACCCAATGGGATCATTACATTGGGATTTTGAACGAAGAGATGCGAAGAAAATCTCAAGGCACTGCTTCGTCGTCGTCAACACACTCTGAAGTTTTATTTATTGAGTCCAGGGGGAGAAATCAGAGTAATGACCAGAGATGTGACACGAGTAAGAGCAGAGAAAAGTTCAAAGGCCGTTATCAGAATATCGAGTGAGTGCTATTATTGTCACAAGAAGGGTCAAACAAAAAAACATTGCTATGCCTACAAAGCTGACCAGAAAAAAGGTAATAATAATCAGGAAAAGGCTGGAGGAGAAACAACAGCTATAGTGTCTACGAGTGAAGACGATATTATCATTGTTGGTGATGAGATCACAGCAACTTTCGCCTGTGATAACAGTAGCAGGATTGTTGATTCCGAAGCTTCAGCACACGTGTCTCACAACAGGGCGCTCTTTTTGGCACATACACAGCAGGAGACTATGGAGTGTTGAGAATGGGTAATAGAGACTTTTCCAAGGTGATAGGCATGAGAAATGTGCATTTGAGAACTAGCACTGGTGGTTTGCTCGTGCTTAAAGACGTGCATCACGTACCTGACATTAGGTTTAATTTGGTATCGGTAGAAAAGTTGGTTTATGAGTGTTTCTTTAACCATTTCGGGAATGGTCTATGGAAACTCAATATCGGCGCTATGGTGAGTGCTCGTGGAAATAAGAGAGGTAACCTCTATTATATGGAGGGCAGCACAAAAGGTGTCCAAGCAAATACAGTCCGAGATTCTGTATTGAGTGGCTTATGGAATAAACGTCTCTGTCATATGAGTGAGAAAGGGATAGGATGTTTGACGAAGAAGGGCGTTCTTCCAGAACTCAAGCACGACAAGTTAGAGACATGTTCACACTGTTTGACAGGGAAGCAGAACCGGGTTTCATTGTAGAGCCTTCCATCTTCAAGGACGACAGATTTTTTAGGGTTGGTTCATTCAGATGTGTGTGGACCATTGAAGATGAAGACTAGAGGAGGAGCCTCTTACTTTGTGACCTTTATTGACGATCATTCCAGAAAGCTTTGGGCCTATGTTCTAAAGACCAAAAATCAAGTGCTCTTGGCGTTCAAGGAGTTTCATGCATTTATTGAAAGACAAACTGGAAAGAAACTCAAATGCGTGCGCTCCGACAATGAAGGCGAATATATTGGTCCCTTTGATGCTTACTACAAGGAGCAAGGAATTCGACATCAAAAGAGTCCTTCGAAGACACCTCAACTCAATGGTGTGGCTAAAATGATGAATAGGATGCTGATGGAGAGAGTGTGGTGTTTTGCTTTCAGAAGCAAAGTTACCAGCTATGTTTTGAGGTGAGGCGTTATATACAGCTGCTCATGTTATCAACCTATCTCCAAGTTCAGTGTTGCAGGGTGATGTACTAGATAAGGTTTGGTATGATAAGTAGCCTTCCTACAGTCATCTGTGGGTTTTTGAATGCAAAGTCTTAGTCCATGTATTGAAGGATGAAAGATCCAAACTTGATATGAAGACAAGACAGTGTGCCTTTATGGGTTACGATCGGGACGAGTTAGGCTACAGACTATTTGATCCGGTGGAGCAGAACCTTGTGAGGAGTCGAGATGTTGCCTTCTAGGAACATGAAACGATAAAAGATATTGAAAAACTCAATATGTCTGAAGAAAAAATTAAGGAATTGGTTGATTCAGAGTCGAAGTCCCCTACCATTACATATGAGCCAGATCAGGCATTGGAGCTAGTACATGTTGATGCTTCAAATCTTGATCCAATTGGTGGTCAAGAAGAGATTCACGAGGGTGAGGCAGTAGAGTATGAAGATGAAGTTGTTGATGGTCAGCAACAGGTACCAGTTTTTATACCCCAAAGGTCCGATAGGGCGAGTCAGCTGTCTACTAGGTACTCCGCTAATGAGTATGCGTTCCTGACAGATGCGGGTGAACCCGAAAAATTTTGAGGAAGCAATGGAAGATGATTACAAAAATGAGTGGATGGGTGCAATGAAAAGTGAGATGAATTCTTACATGCCAACCACAAGTATGATCTGGTGCGATTGTCGAAAGACAAAAGGGCCTTGAAGAATCAGTGAATATTTAGAATAAAGCAGGTTGATAAAGCTGCTTGTCCACTTTATAAGGTCAGGTTTATAGTCAAGGGCTACAGTCAACAGAAAAGAATAGACTTTGATGATATTTTCTCTCCAGTTATGAAGATGTCTTCAATTCGCACTGTTTTAGGTCTGACCGCACGACTTGATTTGGAAGTCAAGCAGATGGATGTGAAGACAACGTTTTTCCATGGCGATTTGGAGGAAGAGTTATATATAGAACAACCTGAAGGTTTTGTTGTGAAGGGAAAAGAGAGTTATGTGTGTATAGTGAAAAAGAGTCTATACGGTTTGAAGCAAACTCCTAGACAATGGTACAAAAAGTTTGGGTCACTAATAGGAGAGCTAGGTTATGTGAAAAACACAATGGATCATTATGTATTTGTGAAACACTTTGTCACAGATGATTTTGTTATCTTATTGCTCTATGTGGAAGACATGTTATAGGTTAGACAGAACACTTCAAGAATTATAGACCTGAAGCGTCAATTGAGTAAAGCCTTCGCTATGAAGGATTTGGGTGTTTCTAAAAATATTCTCGAGATGCAAATCAGTAAGGATAGACCATCAAAAAAATTGTGGTTGTCCCAACAAAGATACGTTAGGAAGGTTTTTCAAAGGTTTAGGATGGAAATGTCAAAGAAAGTAAGTACTCCTCTTGAAACTCACTTTAAGCGTAATAGGGATCAATGTCCATCGACCGAGGAGGAGAAAGTTGATATGCTGAAGGTACCATATGCTTCAACCGTGGGGAACCTAATGTATGCTATGGTATGCACGAGACCTGATATAGCTCAAGCAGTAGGTGTGGCGAGTCGATATCTTTCTAATCCGGAAAGAAAGTATTGGAATGTTGTTAAATGGCTATTAAGATATCTGCAAGGCACTTCGTGTTGGAAGCTAAGTTTCGGAAGTGAAAAACCAGAGCTAATCAGATACACTGATGCTGACATGGCCGGAGATTTTGACACAAGGAGATCGACTTCAGGATATCTGATGATGTTTGTAGGGGGAGATGTGGCATGGCAGTCCAGGTTGCTGGAGTGTGTTGCCCTATCCATAACGGAGGCAGAATTTATTGCAGCTATTGAGGCTTGCAAAGAGTTGCTTCGGTTGAAAAGTTCATGAATAAACTCGGCATGAAGCAAGAGGAGTATGTATTGCTTTGTGACAACGAAAGCGCGATTCACCTTGGCAAAAATTCGTTTCACAACAAGTCAAAAGATATTGACATTCGATATCATTGGATACGAGAGGTGTTGGAGAAAAAAGAGGTCGAGCTCAGAAAAATTCATACAGATGAAAATAGAGCTGACATGTTGACAAAAAGCTTTTCGAGGAAAAAGTTCGAATATTTTAGTAAGATTCTCGGAATGGCGGTATTCTTCACATAGTCGAAAAAAGGGGAGATTTGTTGGGTTCGGGTTCCTTTGCTATGTGGAGAATATCTGTGCGTTATTATTTAGAAGATTTTACATTGAGAAGATAATGTTAGTTATGTGGTGGATCTATCTTTATGGATAGTTAAATCTTTAATATTGTTTAAAAATATTTTTTCAATGTATATATAAAGGGGGTTGATCCAATAGTTTTGGAGTGCGAGGAATTAGGAGAAGATAGTTTAGAAAAATTCGGACGATTTGAGTTTGACGAGTTTGTTTTTTGATCTTCTTTTTTTTGCAGAAGATAGACCAAGGGTATAATCTCTCTTTATTTTCTTAGTAAAATCTTATGGGGTTGGAAACTGAGCATCCCGTGATTTTTTTTTTTTGCGTTTTCCACGTAAAATCATTACGTCATTTTGTTTTTATTTTTCGTTGATTTAGGGATTGACGTTCCGTTATTTTATCCAATCCCAACAACATGGCCATTCAGCATACTCTTGACCCTGGGATTCCATATTCTGTGAAAACAGGATATCATGCACTCTCTAGTTGAAACCTGAATACTCTTGACCTTGGGATTCCATATTCTGTGAAAACAGGATATCATGCACTCTCTAGTTGAAACCAATCATAATTTTTAATCGTTATTCATATTTATTCGAAATATTGAAACATGATCAACTCGATTTTCTCTATAAAATAAAAATAATTATGAGTTTCTTATGACGATGTCAAAATGAAGATAAAAAAATCATTATTTTAACATCCTAAAAAAAATACTCGGTGGATTGGCATAACCTCATTTGGAATCCTAACTGTAGACCTCGCGAATCTTTTATTACATGGCTATGTGCTAAAAATTCATTGCGAATGAAAGCTTGGTTGTATGAGAAAGGGGTGATTAGGGATAATGTATGTGTGTTGTGTGGTGTCGAGAAGGAATGCAGGGATCATGTTTTCTTTGCTTGTGTGTATGTTACGGAAGTGCTCAGACTGGTGATCACTGAAGTTGAATGGATGGAAGAATTGCTGGGGTGAATGGTTGAGTTGGATGCTTTGTGTGTCGAGGGGTAAGACCAATGTCACGGGCTAGCTAAATGTGGAGTTGGGTCCAAAACAAAGTCCAATCCAAAGTGGCCCAAAGTTAAGCGTGTGACGAGTTTTGATAAGGCCCAAGAGAAAGGCCCATCCAACGAGGCCCAAGTTTGAAAGAATTCTTCAAGTATGTGGAAGACTCTGTAGAATTCCGAAGAACTCTAAAACCTTGTAAATATATAGGGATGTTTGTAGAAAATTCTAGAAAACTCTACGAGAGGTAGAGTTCTAGATTTTTCATTTGAAATGTATATAAGGAGATGTTTGGCTCATTTGCCAAACTATCTCCACGATCTCCATAATCCTTCACGAGTTACAATCCCATAAAAATCCGAGAGTAATACAACGTGTTTTCCTCTCAAAGATTGTTCCGAGTTTCCATTTATCTTTACAAGTTCTTACTTAGCCATTTTGGCGTTGGAGAAGGCTGAGCTTAAATGAAGGTTGAGAGTAGCTTAAGTGTCGCACGGGTCGTGAGTTTCTAATCCCGTGACACCAAGCTTGCTTAGCAAAGGAAGCGTATCACAGCCCTTGTTGTTTATGAAGTTTGAAAGAAGAGGAATCGACAGGATGTCTCGAAACCTAAAGCAATTGCTCAGGATATTAACATTGTTATCTTAGAGTTGTTTCTTCTGGTTAGGTTTTGGTGTATTGCTTTGTTGCTGTTTTCCTGGTTTGGTTTTGATGTAAAAGCTTATTTCTGATATGGTGTAATGGGTGAATGTTGTTGTTTTTGGTGAGTAAGCAACAAAAGGAAAAGAAAGTTTATTAAAAAAAAAATAATGATGTGATATTGAAATATGTAAAAATGATGAATAATGAATAATAAATCTGTAAATATAAAATATTATTATAACAGTGTATTTTTTAAGATAAAATCAAGGCGAAATGAGATATAATAAATAATAAAAAGATGAGAGAAAGTTTTAAGAGACTCGCCCTTGCTATGTGTAATGGATTATTATGGACGAGAAAGGTAAAAACAGAAGAAATTGTTTAGAAGAATTGTCAACTATCAAAAACACCGTTGATATCTAGACAATGTCTACGCTTGCTATCATTTGCCTAGACAATATACTTGACCAAAGTGAACTGTGCATCATCTACAAGACAACAACCTACATTGGATATGTTGAGAACACAAAGTAACGATGAGAGCATATAAAAGTCCAGGTTGCTGAAGTCATTGTCAATTGCTTTTTGCTTGGATTGGAATCCATAGGATGAATACGATATCGATCTCAATAAACCAAAACCAAAACCAAAGGTGCAAGCCCAACAAATCAGCTGGATGTTTTCTCCTGCAGCTGGTCTGTTTCGACCACATATGCATCAGAAACCATGATAAAGCATTTTTCATGATGTTTTTAGCATTTTGAAATGTTTTTTTAGTGTGTTTTAAGTTCATTTCAAACGTTCTAGCACCCAAATCCGCATCCACAAGATGGTATCATGATCAAATCTTTAACATCACACGAGATTCTCACATAAAATTCCAGGACTTTCATCAATAATATTTCAAATGCTTGCTGTTTATCCTTGGTCAAAATTATTTCTTTTATTCATTCTTCTGCAAAAAAGAGATTAGATCCTTAATCGCAGCAGGCCTCTTCCTCCAACGTCAAACATCTGCTAATACAAAAATCCTGTTTGTAGCCTTACCATCTGTGCGCACTCTTTGAACCGTTTGACAGCACTAGCACATTCAAGGGATCTTTGATATGCTCCTTGTAGCATTCTAGACAAGGGTCTTTCTCGGCTAAACATGGCATAGGTTTCTGATATGGAAGCCTGAACTCCTTTTCATGTAGCTGCTTTGCTCTTTCAGTCACTTCCTTCGACATATCATCCTCATGCTTCTGCAATCTCTCAAGAACCTGTTCACTCTCTCGAAGGACAGATCGGATCTCTTCCACAGCCGGATTGGAGGATGGAGCTGTTGGCAGTGGCTGGTTTGGTGCTAAGGGCAGAAACACTGGAAGGCAGCCTGGCCATCGTGCAGGAGTAGCAGGCTTAGGAGTTCCATTTTCATCGAATGAAGGCTTCTCGAGCGGTTTTGCAGAAGGCTTGGGCTCCTGAGCTGTCCTTGGTTTGGGTTTTCGGATTTTCTTCTTTGGTTTCTTGTCATCGTCCAGAAGGTAATTGACTAGGTTGCTGCTGATCTGAACAGTAAATCCTTCACCCATGGTTATGCTCCTACAGGAAGAGTCACGAGGAAACGTTCAGCATTTACACAATCACTGAGAGAGGAAATGAAGTTGTGGAGCTATTGCGGCTCTAAGAATCAAACAGTGCAACTTCTCAGTATTCAACAGTACAATAAAGATCAGGAAGGAGGAGGAGCAAAGGAGGGCATGAGGAATTAATATAAGAGAGGAGGAGGCAAGGCGAGAACGTGGAATCAGAGTTTTGGGCAGACAAACACAATGCAGAAGAAACAATTGTACAAAACCTTTTCCCATGAATGATCAATTGTCGTTAGGAATATTCATAGAGAAAACCTTACGTTCCCCAGCAAAAGACAAAGACAAAAATAAGATTTCATTTAGAAGGACCCTGTGAGTTGTAAATCTATACTAAAATTAAGTTACAGAGAAAGACACAGAACCTATTCAATCAGATCTTAGGAGCAGGAAACTCAAACTTCCTTTGCATGAATGCGCTACGGACAGCTAATATAGTGATGTAAATCGAGCAGTTTTTGAAACAACCCAAAATTTCATTAACATTGGGTGTGTCAATACGAAAGTACGGATGCGATTGGACTAAGATGTTTAGTGTTTGTCATCGTTAGTCGCCGTTATGGAACTAAGCACTCAGCGTAACTAAGACTCTTGATGCTAATAGCACAAATAGGTTAAAACGCTATCAAAAGTAAAATTTTAAAAATTAAGGTAAGGTAGCACAACGATGTTAGTCGATGACGCATCGATATCTAAGTAACGCATATCTCTTATGACTAAGCCACCTAAACGATACCTCAATGTCCAAGTGCCAAGCAAAGAGGCTATGACATGACACCTAAATGTCCGCATGTCAAGGGAATGACACCTAGGCGACATATATCGACACCTTGTCGACGACGCCTATGACAAGGCGTCTACATGTCAAGCTGTAAGCATGGGCACCACACCTAAGCAACACGTGTCAATCACACGTAGACGAAGTCTATGACAAGGCGTCTGCATGTCAGGTCGTCAACGTGGGCATGACACCTGGGTGACACGTGTCTACTCCTCGTCACCGACGCCATGACAAGTCATCTAACGAAAACTCTATAAATAGGACACGATTAGGGTGGTTTAAGGAAGAAGTATCCAAACGCTAAAGTAATACTAAGAAAGAAGATGAGGGAAGGACGTAGCCTAATCTAAGAAAGCACAACGGGATCGATAGAAGTGAAGTTTGATGAATAAGAGGGCAAGATTCACCATTTACCACAAGAACTACGCAAGTGTTATTAACGATATGGGTGGTGTTTTAAGATATGGTTCAAAGTTGATGACTTTATTCATGTTATGAGTTTGTCATTATATGTATGTTATTTTATAAGTCTAGATTGTATAAATATCACTCTTTTGCTATCAATGAGAAGACACTTTCTACCAAATTCTACACGATATCACAGCCACGAAACCCTAGCCGCCGCCTCCACTAATCTCACACCACCACCAACTCCAACTCAGCCACCCTCACCATCATCATCATCGAACCCCATCACCGCCACTATCTCTCTTCTTCTTTCCTGTTCCACGACAGTCAGACGAGACCCACACCACCACTGCTTTGACCAGTCGAGATCCCGACCAGATACCCAGACGAGGTCCAAGTAGACGAGATCCAGGCTGCCCAGAGGAGATTCAAGAGGCGAGATCCATGCTACCCAGTCACAACAACTCCGACGAGATAGACGATGCTAGAAAGAAGACCTTGACTTTCAAAGCTCAAGAGAGAATTCTAAAATCCATGGCAGAAGAGGAGAACAGTGACACCTCGTCTGTAAGTGAACAAGGTCTATGTAAAAAACTGACATTAATGGGAAAGAAGTTCAAGAAGCTATTCAAGAAAAGAAATTTCAAAAATAACTTCCCCTCAAAAACAAAGGAGGCAAAAAAGGAAGTTTGCTATAACTTTGGTAGACCAGAGCACTTTGCTGCACAATGTAGAGGACCAACACAAAACTCGTCTGCACCTAAATTCAAGAAAGACAACAACAAAGGTACCTTTGGAAGAAAAGAAAGAGGCAAAGCTTATGCAGCAAAGACATGGAGTGACACAGACTCTGATAATATTGTAAGGTCCAAGATATAACCTAGAAGGGAGGGGGGAGAAATAGGTTAATTCGAATTTTAACAATTTTATGCAACGGATTAAGATTTTGCAGACCACTATTCTATGCAGACTACTTGAGTAGTCTGTAGCTAACATTTAGAGGTCTACTGCAGAGATTCTAATTCTTGAAATTTGTCTCTATTTGGTTGTGAAGATTGAGTTCTAATAGTTCTAAATATCAAGTAATGAAAGCAAATAAAGAAACACAGTATTTATACTGGTTCAGACACTTGTTATCAATTGATAAGCAAGAGCTTAGTCCAGTCTTCCCTTGGTGACCAGTGTAGTCAAGCCAAGAGGTGAGTATCACTATCTTCTTGTTTTTAGCTTATAAGACAACTTCTTTTTACAAGCTTGACAACTTACACAAAAGATAAAGAACCTGAATACTTTGCATAGATCCAAGCTCTGGACTCTGTTGCAAACTTTGTTCTTCTGCAGGCTAGTGACACCCTCAACTGTATCTTCAGGATTTAGCTTGCTTGTATAATCTGTGAGTTTCTGATTGCTTCATACTTTTTGCCTTTCAATCTCTATATCACGCCTTTCTTCAATAAGCTTCACCGGTTTCTTTTTAAAGGCACAAGGAACTAACCTACATAGACAACGCACTATTCCTGGTAGCCCACTTATTTCCCTCACCATCTCGTTTTTGATGCTGGAAGTCCACTATCTTCAGAATTTATGTCGTTGCTACTATAACTCAAATCTTATCTTGATTGACTTCAAACATCTGACCCCACCCTCGCAATCATCTCTACTGCAATCCAGTCTACTATAACCTCTAGTCTGTACCCAATCTCTGTCACAACCCTAGTCTGCATCCCATACTCCAACCCTAGTCTACACCTAGTCTCTACTACAACTCTTGTCTGTATTCAGATGTGATTCAGTTCATGCCTTGCTATGGTGGTCCTCGTCTCCAAGCTCACTCCTTTATCCTAAAGCCTTTGAGCTCTTTTTTTTAGTTATCAATGTAATAGTTGTTCATCCAAACTCCTCCGTAGAAGTCTGCATCTGGTAGCTTGCACGATCCCAATATATTTGCAACCGTCTGCTCACTAGCATCTAACATAGACTGCAACTACCTCCATCTACAGAACCTAGCCTACATTGGCGGTTCTGTAGATGGAGGAGTGATGCCTTGTGGAAATCCTATGGAGGGTGGATCTGCTTTCATCTTTCCAAAAGAGGAAGGGGTTGTGAACAATAGATTCTCCAGATCGTGTATACTCAGATGAGGGGGAGTTGCTTGTATTCCCTCAGCTACACCTTGTATGAAGTCGTCTGCACTTTTCTGTTAGGATTCGGGGGAGAGCCCAAGGGAGGAAACCGCGTCCAAACCGGACCTTAGTAGAATACATATATGGAATGGGCCCAGCTGCTAACCCAAAAGCCTAAGTTGATGGGTTATGGGTTCCTCATATATATATTCTACTCTTTCTGTTTCTCTATGGTCGATGTGGGTAAATCTACTCACACATATCTTCAACAATCTCCCCCTTATGTATGAGTCCATCCACATCACCAACTCCCCCTTGAGCCTGAATCCATGGGCCATCTCCGCCCTGTGCATCGGGGCCTTTCTCCGTCCAGCGCATCTGGGTCGCGGCCCAACATCCCAGGCCAACAAACCATGGGCTCTGTAACACTTGTTAGGATTAGGGGAGAGCCAAAGGGAGAAAACTACGTCCAAACCAGACCTGAGTAGAATACACATATGAACTGGGCCCAACTACTAACCCAAAAGCCTAAGCTGATGGGTTATGGGTTCCTCATATATATATTCTACTCTTTCTGTTTCTTCATGGTCGATGTGGGTAAACCTGTTCACACATATCCTCAACAATCTCCCCCTTATGTGTGAGTCCATCCACATCACCAACTTCTCCTTGAGCCTGAATCCATGGGCCTTGTATGCCCGCATACTTGGACTGGGCCACTTACGCACCTGATCAACCCTCTCTGTGCTCTCTGCACCAGGGGATCCTTACCTGCGTATCCCGGTCCAACATCCCAGCCCAACGAACCATGGCTTTGATACCACTTGTTAGGATTCGGGGGAGAGCCCAGAGGGAAGAAGCCACGTCCAAACCGGACCTGAGTAGGATACATATATAAACTGGGCCCAACTACTAACCCATTAGCCTGATACCAGTTGTTGGGATGTTGATCAAGATCTCAAACGCACACACGCAATTGCAAAACAGTAAAATGAAACGATGAACACAAAGATTTAACGTGGAACCCACGGCCGCACCAACACAAGGAATTTCACTCTCATACTCTTTGCCCTCTCATTCAAGGTCCTATTCATCCTTTCAGCAACACCATTCTGCCGAGGTGTCTCAGAAATAGTTTTCAACATTCTAATTCCATTCTCAGCACATTAATCAATGAACTCACTACTACTATATTTACCACCATTGTCAGACTTCAAACATTTGATCTTCAGTCCAGTTTCATTCTCAACAGCAACTTTCCACTTTCTAAAGATATTGAATACTTCAGATTTATGCTTTATAAAGTAAACCCATATCTTTCTAGTGGAATCATCTATGAAGATAACATAGTAGCGCGATCCTCCCAATAATGGGACTGATTTTGGCCCGTACACATCTGTATGACCAAGCTCCAGTTTCTCTGCTTTGGGTGTCCTCCCTGACGTTGCAAAAGTGACTCTCTTCTGCTTCCCAAACACACATGGTTCGCAAAAACCAACTTTTACCTCCTTCAATTTTGGAATCTTCCTCTTTGAGACTAACATCTTCATACCCTTCTCACTCATGTGCCCAAGCCTTTGGTGCCACAGAGTAGAACAATGACCAGTATCATCACCAACCGAGTTTGCTTTATTTGTGGATAACTCTACCATGAATAGAGTACCCTTCTTCTAACCACGAGCAATCATCAGATTTCCCTTCACCACTTTCCACTGGCTGTCTCCAAATATGACCAGATATCCTTGAGCATCCAACATTCC
>LIEC01010951.1:0-12317 GCA_001925005.1 Drosera capensis | reverse complement strand
GGAAGTGTGGGGGGAAATGGCACAAAGATCTTGGAACATTAATTTGGACGAGATGAGGAAAGCGAGAGTTCATCTCGGTCATTTTATTGACAAATGGACGAGATGAGGGAAGTGTGGGGGGAAAATGGAACCTTATATCTATACAAATTGTAAACAACCTAGGTATATTCCAAATTGTAGGCGTAGGCATATTACAAATCTGAAAATAACTGCTCATTTTTTATCAAAAGCATGTGATTTACTTTTTGATGCAGCAAGTAGCGGAAAACAAATTCTCATTATTGGGACAAATAAGAGAGTAGCTTTTTCAGCAGCACGGGCTGCAATAAGGGCTCGGTGTCATTATGTTAATAAAAAATGGCTTGGGGGTATGTTAACGAATTGGTCCACTACAAAAAGGAGACACTCTCTAGTTGTTGCTCTTCTAGTCTACACAGGTGCATTTTTTTCTCCAATGATGTCATCATGTGTATGTGCCTTGATCCATCTCCACTTATATTGTTCAACGGTTGTATGTTCCAATTGTTGTTATATTGTGGGTTGTTTTGGCTCTGCTGCATTTTTGTTTCCTTCAGTGTGTGCAGAATGCTTTTCCTTTACAATTAGCTTTAGGGTTTTCATCTCCATCCTATTCATTATCTATGCATGCACATTGCTCATTAATGGCATTAGCATCACGCACGAATATTTCAGATTCATCAAAAGAAACATGAACTAACTCCTCAACTGTCTGTGTTTTGATATAATATCTCTAAGGGCCTTACTAGTTGTGGAGTATCCTACGAAGGTTCCCTCGTCTGTCTTAAGTTCAAATTTTCCTAGATGATTTTTATCATTGTTATGTATGTAACATTTGCATCCAAAGACATGAAAAGATTTTACACTTGGTGTCTTTTCTTTCCATTTTGTATAGAAATTGATGGAGCAAAACTGAGAAGTATTAGCCATGATGTTGTTAGGTTGCTTATGCTAGAAATCAAGTAGATAGTTGCAGTTTAGGTCAGATACTGGTGAGCAGACGGCTGCAGATAAGGAGCATTGTATGGGCCACAAGATGCAGACTACTACAAAGGATTTTGCCTAAACAGCTAAGGCATGCATGGACAATAAAAGACCTGTAAATTCTTAAGGAAGAAGGATTGGCTTGCAGATAATAACCAACACAGAATGCATCAATGTGCAGCAGATCTATGTATAGACGAGCTTGCAGCAGGAATTGGTGCAGACGAGATCTCACAGTACAGTTTGGGTGCAGCAAAGATGGTTGCTGATGGTTGGGTCAAAGCTCTGAAGACGGTCAAGCGAAGATTTGGGGTACAGTTGTGACAGTGCATGGGAATCTGAGAAAGGTAGCCGACAACATCAGTTGGGGGACACAAGTGACTAAGTGTCACTTCAGATACAGTACTGTGCAATGGGTTTATTCCATGAGCCTACAAAAAGGAATCGTTGAAGATCATTGAGTAAAGGTTGTTGAATGAGGTTGAAAGGCAAGAGTGCAAAGCAATCAAACATTCAAAGATTACTCAAGAGAGTTGAATCTTGAAATATACAGTGAAGAGGGTTCACTAATCTACAGAAGAATACTATTTGTGGTAGAGTTCAGGATATTGAATTTGTGCAAAGATGGTGGGTCTTCATGTGTACAAGTTAGTTTTCTTGTAAAAAGAAGTTTTCTTGTAAGCTACAAACAAGAAGATAGTGATACTCACCTCTTGTCTTGACTACACTGGTCACCAAGGGAAGACTGGGCTAACCTCTTGTTATCAATTGATAACAAATGTCTGAACCAGTATAAATACCGTGTCTCTTACTCACTTTCTTTGCATAGTATTTAGAACTGTTAGAAACTAACCTTCACAACCAAACAGAGACTCATTCGAAGAATTGAAGTCTCTACAGCAGACCTTTAAGTGTTAGCTGCAGACTACCAAAGTGGTCTGCATACAACATTAGTCTGCAAGAATATAATCTGCTGCATAAAATTGCTAAAATTTGAATTAAGCTATTCACCCCTCTCTCTCTAGGTTATATATCTTAGACCTTACAATTGGTATCAGAGCATAACTTTCCAGACTTAACAGTTTGTGAAAAGAAAAGGTCATTTGCAAAGAAGTTACTAACAGTTTGTTTTTGTGAAGAACAATGGCACCACCAAAGTTTCCTAAGTGTCCTAATAGTGGAGAACCTCCATCATGTTCATTTGACAAGTTCAACCATTGGAAGCTATGGATGCTTGCACATCTCAATTCAATAGATACAAGAATGGAAGACATCATCACTGATGGACCTCATATTTCAATGATGTCAGATCCAATGGATTCAACAAAAGAAGTATGCTGGCCAAAGACTTTTTAGTCTAGAGAAGACTGGGATTTGGTGCTGGTTGATAGAAAAGCTCAAAACAAGATATTCAAATCCCTTGATGACAACAGTAGACAAAGTGGAGCAGACCACTAAGAAGCACAAGACCAAAGGTCTATTGCTTTACTTGTGTCAACCATGGCCATAAGTCCTTTCAGTGCTGGAATTCTTACAAGAAGATAATTCAAATGTGGATTGCAAAAGCTAACCAATGAGGACCCATATAAGTAGGTACCATGTACAAGCTCTCTATGTTTTTAATGTAGGAAAGATTATAGTGGATGCTCAGGACACATGACCGGAAAAAAATCCATTCTTGAAGATTACAGAAAGGAACAAGGTTCTCTTGTCATATTTGGAGGAGGAAAAGCAGGTACAACTAAAGGCTATGGAACCCTTGGTATAGGTTCCTTAATCTTTAGAGATGTTTCTTATGTTAAAGGCTTAGAACATAACCTGCTATCCATTAGTCAATTGTGTGATAAAAATTATGATGTGTCATTCACTTATGATACATGTCAAGTAAACTATAAAATCGTACAAGAAGTCAAATTACTAGGAGTTAGAAAAGGAAACATTTATGCAGTAGACTTTGACTCCTCACAGTGAGAACAAATGACATGTTTTTATACTAAAGAAGCTGAAGACACAAACTGGCTATGGCACAAAAGATTAGCTCATCTTAATTTCAAAACAATAGCCAGATTGCCCTCAGAAATCTTAGTAAGAGGACTTCCACAAATAAAGTTTAAAAAGGATAAACTTTGCAGACCATGTCAAGAAGGAAAGGAGACTAGAGCAAGCTTTGGACCCCTAAACTTTTCAGAATCAACTAGAATTCTGGAATTACTACATATGGA
The DNA here is from genome assembly GCA_001925005.1 of Drosera capensis. Lineage (NCBI taxonomy): Eukaryota > Viridiplantae > Streptophyta > Magnoliopsida > Caryophyllales > Droseraceae > Drosera > Drosera capensis. The sequence continues at coordinate 9,093 of LIEC01010951.1, read as the reverse complement.
TCTCTTTGGTCCAGTTGAAATTGAAAGCTTAAACAGAAAGAAGTACACTTTAGTTATAGTAGATGATTACTCTAGATATACTTGGATAATTTTTTTACATAAAAAGAGTGAAACTTATGGTTTGATGACAAGGTTTCTTAGACAAATATAAAATGAAAAAGAGAGAAATAATCACAATTAAAAGTGAACATGACACTGAATTTGATCAAACAGGAGTAGATATATATTGCAATAATCATAGAATTAAACATAACTTCTCAGCACCTAGAACACCTCAACAAAATGGTATGGCTGAGAGTAAAAATAGAACACTCATAGAGGCAACAAGGACAATCCTTTCTGATGCAAACTTATCTAAAAACTTCTGGGCAGAAGCAGTTAATTCAGCTTGCTATACTCAGAATAGATGCACAATTCACAAGCTTTATAAAAAGACTCCTTACGAATTATGGAAAGGAAAGACACCAAGTGTAAAATACTTTCATGCTTTTGGATGCATATGTTATATACACAATAATTATAAAAGCTATCTGCAGAAATTTGATCATAAGACAGATGAGGGAACTTTCTTAAGGTATTCTACAAACAGCAAAGCCTATAGAGGATACAACAAAAGAACACAAACAGTCGAGGAGTCAGTTCATATATCATTTGATGAATCATAAACATTCATAAGAAATACAAATGTATTTGATGAGGAATATGCATGTAATGAACAGGCTGCAGAAGAGGTTATTGAAACTGCAAACAAGGAAGAGTCATCTGCACACAATGACAATGCAGCAGAGATTGAAGAACAAACTCAACAACAATTGGAAACTAATGTACAAGATAAATGAAGATGGATTAAGGCACACACATAGGATGAAATCATTGGAAATAAAGATGCACATGTGCAGACTAGAAGGGCAACAAATGCAGAATGCCTGTCTACCTGCTTTATATCAAAAATAGAACCAAAGATAATAAGTGAAGCTCTAAATGATCCAAACTGGGTAGATGCTATACAAGAGTAACTAAATGAGTTCTAAAGAAATGAGGTATGGTATCTAACACCATGACCCAAAAACTTTCCAGTTGTAGGTTGAAAATGGGTATTTAGAAACAAATCTGATGAAAATGGAATAGTCATAAAAAACAAAGCTAAATTAATTGGTAGGGGATACTCACAAGAAGAAGGAATTGATTTTGATGAAACCTTTTGTGAGGTTTGAGTTTCAACCTAGAAGAGGGGGGGAGGGGGGAATAGATTGTATGAGAATTTAATTGTCTTTTCTACGGAATAATGATTTTGTGCAGACTAGTATTGAGTGCAGACTAACTTATTAGTTTGCAGATGATACTATTTGGTCTGCACTAGAGATTTACAACTCCTTGAGTTTCTATCTCGAGTTAGGCTACGATAATTTGTTAAAAGCAATTCTAAGCATCAGTATAAAGAAAGCAGTAAGTGAACAAAATATTTATACTGATTCAGACACTCGATATCAAATGATGATCGAGAGCTTAGTCCAGTCTTCCCTTGATGACCAGTGTAGTCAATCCAAGAGGTGAGTATCACTATCTTCTTATTTTTGTTTACAAGAGACTTTCCTTTTACAAGTTATCAAACTCGTATGAAAAGCGAAGAACCTAGAGACTTTGCAGAGATCCAAACTCTGGACTCTGCTGCAAGATTTTGTTCTTCTACAGACTAGTGACACTTTCAATCGTATCTTCACGACTTGGCTTTCTTGAGTATTCTTTTTGTTGCTTGATTGCTTTGCACTCTTTTTTTTTTTTTTTTTTTTTTTTTTTTGCTTTTGAATCAATGTTCAACAACAGCAACACTCCAGTAAGCTTTCACCGGTTCCTTTTTATAGGCTCAGGGAAAGAACCTTTTAGCAACGTACTATTCCTGATAGTCCACTCATGTTCCTCATTATCTCGTTTCTGATGTTGGCAGACAACTGATGTCTCCACTATCTCGTTTTTGATGATGGCAGTCCACCGACTCCAGAATTAGTGCCGTTGATACTTTAACTTGAATCTTCACTTGACTGACTTCAACCCTCTGTCTCCACACCGTCAATCATCCCTACTGCAATTCAGATTGCTGCATGATCTCGTCTGCACACAGTCTCTGTTACAACATCTTGTCTGCACACAGTCTCTGTTGCAACATCTCATCTGCACAGTCTCTGATTCAATTTATGTCTTGCCGTGTTGGTCCTGGTCTGCAACCTTAGTCCTATGTTGTGAAGCCTTCATGTTCTTTCGTTGCTTGTCAATATACTAGTTGTTCATCCAAAGCCTTCGTAGTAGTATGCATCTGGTGGTCTGCACTATGCCTCTGCATCTGCAACCTTCTGCACTCTTGTATCTGACCTAGACTGCAACTACCTACTTGACTTCTAGCTTGAACATCCTAACTATATTACAATTAATACATTTAAGTTTTGTTACATCAATTTCTATACATACGAAGGGATTGCACATTCCTATCAATCTCTCCCTAAATTGATGCTAACAAAAACTCCTATGTAATACAACAAGCTTTCTTGATTATTACAAATATTGTACATTTCTGAATTTAAGTTTCAATTTAAAATTTAGATTTGGAAAAAACATTGAGGTTTAGATATAGTCTTACCTTTGATGTTCTTTCCCTCCTCTGCGTTGATATCACCTTTCCTCCTCGGATTCCCTGCTGCGTTTCCTATGTCTGTCTTCTTCTTGATGTCTTTGTCTCTTAGGATCCCTTCCTTATTCTCCAGAGTTCTTTCTCTTTGCTTCATTGGATTTCTCCTTCTCCCCCTGAGTTGTAGAGGAGCCTTATTGTTGCTCGTCTGCATCAGGTCTCTACTACCCTTCAGAAGGTTTCTCCCCATTTTTGTTAGCATTCAGTGCAAAGGTGAGGTTTTCAAGAGCCACCCTAACCCCCTTGAGTTCAGAGTGAATGTGTTTCTGGACTACTTGGAGCTTGGTCTCAAGAAGGCCAAACTTGATGTCATTGATTCTCATGTGCTCATCAATGTTCTTTTGTGTCGTCTGCATGGTGTTATTGAGCTTGCAAAGTGCTGCAGACTGTTGCTCCTTGAATCTTCTGAAGTTGGAGATATGTGTTCATTGAGGGTGAAGATGTACTGACCGATTTTTCTTCTTCTGATCAATGACTCCTGCTGCTAGATGACTGAGAGTCGCCCTAAAGTTAGCAAAAGTGGATTTCCTGAGTTCTTTTTCCGCTGCAAGGTCTTCTGTAATTGGCTCCAAGGAGATCATGGAAGGTATCTCTGATCCATGAGTGCATTCCATAAATCTCTTGATCAAGCTGACGTAATAGGTATTGGGTTGTGTCTTCTGAGGTTGAAGAGGGAAATCTTTCACCTTGCTCATGTGGTTGGACAGATAGGACTTCAACTTTATGGTCTTCAAAGACTTTCTTTAGGTCTTTAAGTGGTGTTGGAGTCATTTTGGTGTCTGAGGGATTACTATATATAGGCTCTAGGGCTGCAGAGGGTACCTGTGGTTCCATTTGAGCTAAACCAAAAGCAGATGGTGGAGTGAAGACTATGTGTTCAATGTCCCTATATGGAGTTGCTTGATGTGCCACTGCTGCAACCAAAGTGGTTTTATCTGTATCAGTTGTCTCGTCTGCTGGGGCACTTGGCTTGTCTGTATGTATTGAGACTTGAATGGATGTCACCTCATCTTCCAGTGTATCTTCTGCTACAAGAGCGATGATCAATGGGGTTTCAGCAACAGATTCTTCAGTTGGGGACTTTGAACGACCTGCTTCTTCTGTTTGAAGTATAACTGGTTCGGCTGTAGAGACAGCCATTGTCTCGTCTGCAGTAACCTCGTCTGCAGCCTCCTTTGCAACAGAATCAGGTTGTTCCGTATTAGTTTGTTGTAGTTGTACTCCTTCAGCCGCTACTTGATCTATGATATCATCTTCTTCATCATGAGAGTCTTGTTGAGGTTGATCTCCTGGATGATCATCTTCATTGTCCCCTGTTGGTTGATGTTCTCCCAGATCAGGTCTAGACAGGTATTCATAGACCTCCTCGGTGGCAGCTTTGATGTGTTTCTCAAGGATTTTCTTGAGTTCTGCTTTAATTTCTGTAGAATTGACAAACTCTATGTGCCTTAGGAGAGCATGTCTGAGCCTTTTTGTCTTCAGTATGGAGTCTTTGAACTCAAGTGTTCCACTGAACAGGAAGTAAGGCTCTTTAGGTCTCGTTGATCTGCTAACTTCCTTATTTTGGAGTTCAACCAGCTGATGAATCTCCCCTTCGGTCATTCCAGTTATGTCACCAATCAGCGTCTGAGATTGGTCTAGATTGATCTGGTACAGAGTTTTGGTTCCTTGAGGAATTAGCTTTTGTCTAGGAAACCGTGTAATTCTTCTTGTAGTTCTTGCTGACGCCTCTTGAATTGACGCCTCTTGTGTTTTTCTTGTCCTCTTGATTGGTAGATTGTGTTGTGTCACAAACTCCTGAATTAGTTTGTCGCTTTCAATCTTCTGCTTCATCTTGGCTCGAGTCCTTTCCTCAAGCAACTGAGAATCTATAACTTTCTGCTACAGTAGGTTTGCCTCGACTACTTTGACCATCTTCATGACTGATTCAATGATCCTTTCAGGAGAGGATCTTTTTTGTGTTGGTGGTGTTGAAGTCCATATGGCAGTGGCAGTGGCAGATTGGTCATCTACAGTTTGTGAAGTCTCCATTCTATTGCCTGTTAACGGAATAATTGTTGTTGTGGTTGTTGGTTCTGCTTCAAGGGGTCTGATAGTGAGAGTTGGTGTAGTAGAGTCTACTGAGATTGGCTCCATCTGAAGAGCTGACATCTTGGCCTCAATCTCTCTTATTTCATTATGAGAGTAGCCTTCTGCAACAAGCCTTTGTCTGAATTTTGCTCGAGGTCCTTCCCTTATCTCCTGAAAGCTTGAGCTTCCGAGATTATTTTCTTCAAATCATCACTTCCTCCGGCCTTGAGGAATTGAATCGCTATATTTGCATCATGGAGGGCTGCAATCTCTGGTACTTTAGGTGGTATTCTTGATGAAGAGGGCTCAGCTAACATCCTGGTCTATAGTACTGCAGACTGATCAATGACTTCTTCAGTCTATACTATTAGAGACTGGGATTCTTCTTCATTGATTTTGATTTGTTCTGCAGCTGGTTTGTCGGATATTGTTTCCTCATCTGAGGTATGTACAATGAGTTTTCTCCTTGCAGTCTTTGGTTTTGGCATCTTCTGTTGGGTTGGCTTCTTCTTGGTCTGCTTCTTTGCAGATTGAGTCTGTACTGCAGTAGTCTGCACTCCTGTGGTAGTCTGCTTTGCCTTGTGTCGGGTCTGTGCTGAAGGTTAGAGTTTTCTTTTTGGCTTCATCAATTTTTCTGTTCTGCAGAACTTCCAGGTTGTAGGTATGCAATACACCATATAATTGGACTAAGGACATCTTAACAAGAACCTTGGACTCCCTTATCGTTGTGGTCTTTGTCCCCCAGATCTCACCAAGCGATCTCATGAACTTCAGGTTGACTTCCTTATTATCAAAAGTCTTCCCTAAGGTTTTGAGATTGTTGATGAGTATATTGAACCTCTCATAAAAGCTGGTTAAGTTCTCATCCGATCTCATTGATACCACATCATACTGCTACATCAGGACATTCTTCTTGTTTTCCTGATTTCATTTGTTCTTTTATTCCTGAGTAGTAGAGCTTTCCATCCTTTCTTAGAGTGGTTGTATGAACCATTATCTCAAACATGTCATCATCAAGGGCTTTAAATATTTGATTCCTTGCCCTTCTGTCCACTAGTACAAGATCCCAATCATCTTTTCTCCAGAAGGATTTGGGCTTTTTCACTTCGTTGTTCGCATCAATTGTGATAGGAATGTGCAATCCCTCCATTTGTATAGAAATTGATGTAACAAAATATATTAGTTATAAAGTTGTTAGTATGTTTAGGCTAGAAATCAAGTAAGAAGTTGCAGTCTAGGTCAGATGACAATGAACAGACGGTTGCAGATGAATGAAGATCGTGCAAGCCACCAGATACAGACTACTACAGAGGACTCTAGATGAACAACTAGTGCATTGATAAGCAACAAAAGAACTCAAAGGCTTCAGGATGAAGGACTGAGGTTGCAGATGAGGACCAAGTTGGCAAGGCATGAACTAAGTCAGATCTGAGTGCAGACAATAGTTGCAACAGATAGAGGGTGCAGACTAGGGTTGCAGTATGAGATGCGGACTAGGGTTGTAACAGAGACTGGGTGTAGACTAGAAGTCGCAGTAGACTGGACTGCAGCAGAGGTGATTGCCAAGATGGGGTCAGGGGTTTGAAGTCAGTCAAGCGAGGATTTGAGTTAAAGTAACAACGGCACAGTTTCTGGGGATAGTGGATTGCCAGCATTAGGAACGAGATGGTGGGGGACATGAGTGGACTGCCAAGAACAGTGCATTGTGAACTATGAAACGTAAAAAGAACAACTCTAATGACATGAAAATGTGAGAAACTATGGAAAGACCCTTTAAATGAGCTTAAAACACACAAAAACACTTCGAAAGGATAAAAAGAACATAAAAACTATGAAAAGACAATTGAAATGAGCTTAAAACACTCAAAACCCCTTGAAAAAGCTAGAAACAACATAAAAACAACTCTAATGACTTGAAAACGTAATAAATTATGAAAATACCCTTTTAAATGAGTTTCAAACACTCACAAACACTTTGAAAAGGTTAAAAACAACATAAGAAACTTTGAAAAAACCCTTTAAATGAGCTTAAAACACTCAAAAACAGTTCAAAAGGCTTAAAACGAGATAAAAACTATGAAAAGACTATTGAAATGAGCTTAAAACATTCAAATGCCCTTGAAAAGGCTAGAAACAACATAAAAACAACTCTAATGACTTGTAAACGTAAGAAACTATGAAAAGACCCTTTAAATGAGCTTAAAACACTCCAAAACACTTCAAAAGGATAAAAAATACATAAAAACTATGAAAATACCCTTGAAATAAGCTTAAAACACTCAAAACCCTTTGAAAAGCTTAGAAACAACATAAAAACGACTCTAATGACTTGAAAACGTAAGAAACAATGAAAAGACCTTTAAATGAGCTTAAAACTCTCAAAAACAGTTCAAAAGGCTTAGAACAATCTAAAAACTATGAAAGGACTATTGAAATGAGCTTAAAAAACCCAAATCCCCTTGAAAAGGCTAGAAACAACATAAAAACAACTCTAATGACTTGAAAACGTAAGAAACTATGAAAAGAACCTTTAAATGAGCTTAAAACAGTAAAAACACTTCAAAAGGCTTAAAACAAGATAAAAACTATGAAAAGACTATTGAAATGAGCTTAAAACACTTAAAACCCCTTGAAAAGGCTAAAAACAACATAAAAAAAAATCTACTGACGTGAAATTATAAGAAACTATGAAACGACCCTTTACATGAGCCTAAAACACCCAAAAACACTTCAAAAGGCTAAAAACAGCATAAAAACTATGAACAGACCCTTGGAATGAGATTAAAACACTCAAAACCCCTTGAAAAGGATAGAAACAATATAAAAACAACTATAATGACCTGAAAACGTAAGAAACAATGAAAAGACCCTTTAAATGAGCTTAAAACACTCAAAATCCCTTCAAAAGGCTTAAAACAAGATAAAAACAATGAAAAGACCCTTGGAATGAGATTAAAACACTCAAAACCCCTTGAAAATGCTAAAAATAACATAAAAACAACTCTAATGACTTCAAAACGTAAGAAATTATGAAAAGACCCATTAAATGAGTTTCAAACACTCAAAAACACTTCAAAAGGCTTAAAACAAGATAAAAACTATGAAAACACCCTTGGAATGAGGTTAAAACACTCAAAACCCCTTGAAAAGGCTAAAAACAACATGAAAACAACTCTAATGACTTGAAAACGTAAGAAACTATGGAAAGACCTTTTAAATGAGCTTAAAACACTCAAAACACTTCAAATGGCTAAAACAACATAAAAACTATGAAAATACCCTTGAAATGAGCTTAAAAACCTTTGAAAAGCTTAGAAACAACATAAAAACGGCTCTAATGACTTGAAAAACGTAAGAAACTATGAAAAGATCCTTGAGCCTTTAAAAGGGAACTGGCGATGCTTATTGAGAAGTGCTATTGATCGTGGATTGAAAAGCAAAAGAGTACAAAGAAATCTATCAAATTCAAAGATTACTCAAGAAAGCTAAGTCGTGAAGATACACTCGAAAGTGTCACTAGTCTGCAGAAGAACAAAATCTTGTAGCACAGTCCAAAGCTCAGATTTGTGCAAAGCATCTAGGTTCTTTGTCTTTCATACAAATTAGATAACTTGTCAAAAGAAAGTTTCTTGTATTCTAAAACAAGAAGATAGTGATACTCACCTCTTGGCTTGACTACACTGGTCACCACGGGAAGACTGGACTAAGCTCTCGATCATCATTTGATATCGAGTGTCTGAACCAGTATAAATACCGTGTCCATTTATTGCTTTTCATTACATTGATATTTAGAACTCTCTCTAATAGATCATCACAGCCTGAAAGGGATAAACTCAAAGAGTTTTAAAGTCTCTACTGCAAACTACCAATTGCTATATGCAGACTACCTAGTCTGCATAGAGAAATTGTCTGTACAAAACAAGTATTCCGCAGAGAAAAACCATTAAAGTCTTTACAACCTATTCACCCCCCCCCCCCCCCCCCCCCCCCCTCTAGGTTGAAACTCGAACCCTACAAATTGGATCTGAAATCTTTGGCATGTATGGTCCACTAGTAATGCTGTCATGTATTCTTTCATTTGTTGAATCCAGATGTGCAAGCATCCTCAGCTTCGAGTGATTAAATTTGTTGAATGAACATGCAGGTGCCTCTCCGCTGTTGGGGCATTTAGGTAGCTTTGGAGGAGCCATGTTTACTTCAAAATAAATTGTTAGTAATTTCTTGTAGATATTAATCAAAAGATATGACCTTTATATTCCAAACCTTTTATGTTTAAAAAGTGAGGCTCTGATACCAATTGTATAAGATCCACAGGTTCAACCTAGAGGGAGTGAGGGGGGAGG
>LIEC01010950.1:0-10718 GCA_001925005.1 Drosera capensis | reverse complement strand
TTTGCAATTTGATTATGTACCTCAGCAATAAAACGAAATATAGAAAACGGGAAGTTTTCCCACCAAATCTCTTACCTCGCCGCACGATCCTAAACCAACATTTGGTATCAGAGCATTAGGTAGTGTGTGCAGAGCCGGAGAACCGGTGGTTTGCTGAGGACACTCGGCCAAGGAGATATCGGCAGAGGTGATTGCCACAAGCCAGCACGGCCCAAACCCCTAGCCAGATCTGTCGAAGCCAACATCGCTCATCGATGTCACCGCTCGGCGTGAAAATCAGGCGTCATCCACCGCAGCCCAAAATCAGGCCGCCTTGCCGCGCAGCAGACACATCAAAGCAGATCTGAAATTTTTTCGATTCAACAAACAAAAAAAAGGGAAGGAAAAATCAGATCTGAAAAAAAAACTCGAGACCCACCGCAGGAGCAGATCCAGCCGTTCATCAGATCCATCGACGAAGACCACAGCCGCAGTGTCGATCGTCACTCGGGTGTCGAGCTCGCTGCTTCCTCGTCTCGTGCCGAACCCTCGAATCGAAAACGTCATCGTTCTCGTCTACTACGACGACGACAACACCAACAGCAGCTCCTCCGACACCGACAGCATCAACAAATCTCGATCTCTCTTCGTGTCGCTCTTCCGATCCCGACAGTCCGAGTGAAGGAGTCACGGTAGCGGATAGCGTATAGCGGGAGTCACGGTCGACCAGGGAGGAAGAAGAGGTGGTGACCGGGTGAAGGAGAGAGAAGATGGAAATCAGTGGGAGAAAAGGAAAGTGAAAGGAAGAACAAGGCGTGGAAGCGTGGATGCGAAGAGATCAAGGATTTTTTTTTTTTTTTTCAAATGAGGCAGTGAGTGGATGAGAAGGAATCTCATTGACAAAAGAAAAACAAGCAGTCAGGCACGCGTGGATACGGAGGAACGAAAAGAGATTTTTTTTAAAAACAAGAAACAGTTTTTTTTAAGGAAAAAAAAAACGTTTTTTTGTTAAATTAAAAAAAAAACAGATTTATTTTTTATTTAAAAAAAAACAGTTTGTTTTTCTTTATTAAGTCAAAATAATGTCGATTATTTCCCAACATGCGTCGAAGGAAAGCGGAGGAATGTCGTATCATTTTCCGATGCTGAACTCCTCAAATTACACGGTGTGGGCAATAAAAATGGAGGCAATCCTAGATGCCCAGGATGTGTGGAAGACGGTCGAACTAGCAGAGGAGAATGAAGTCAATCCGAGAAAAGATAAAAAGGCGCGTGCATACATTATTCAGTCCATCCCCGAAGATGTTCTTCTTCAGATTGCGAAGAAAAAGACGGCGAAGGAAATTTGGGAGAGCCTCAAGACGAGGTATCTGGGTGCCGATCGAGTTAAGAAGACTCAGTTGCAGACATTAAAGAGTGAATTCGATGCTCTGCGGATGACAGAACATGAGTCCATTGACGAGTTCGCCGGAAAACTCAGCGGCATGTCCAGCAGGTTTCCAGCCTTGGCGCAGATCTTGGCGATGACGCACTAGTCAAAAAGATACTCGACTATGTGCCAGACAGATACTTCACAGTTGTTGCGGGAATCGAACAATTTTACGATTTTGAAACGATGCCGTTCGAGGAGGCCATAGGGCGGTTGAAGGCGTTCGAGGAAAGAACTCGGCTCCGCGAGAACACCGGTAATGGTGGGAGTCAGCTCATGTTCACCCGTAACGAACGACAGATACCCCAGAGGAACAGCACAGGGAATACTTCGTCATATGGTCAGGAATACGGATCCGACATCTCAGACCGAGGCAGAGACGAGTGGCGTGAACGAGGTCGCGGAAGAAGCGATCGAAACAGCGATTATACAGCGCGCCAAGAAGGTGCGGGAGGCACCGGTAGCAGAAGTCGTGATAAAAGCCATATTAAGTGTTTCAACTGCGGGAAGATGGGACACTATGCTTCGGAGTGTCGCAGCAAGCGTCGAAACGACGAGAGGCAGTATAAAGACGCTACTCCGGACGAGCCAGCGTTATTGTTTTCCATGTCTCAGGAGGAGACACGAGAGAAACAGCAAGACCTCATACAACCCAGAGAAGAAAGGGTGTTACAGATGTTTCACCAGAACGAGGTGAAGACAGCAGCCAAGGATGTGTGGTACCTAGACAACGGTGCGTGCAATCATATGACGGGACGACGAGAAATGCTCCAAGAACTTGATGAGAAGATCACCGGGGAGGTGAGGCTTGGCGATGGCAATGTCGTTCAAGTCAAAGACAAAGGAACGGTCGTGTTCGAGTGCAAGAATGGAGATCAGTATATCCTGCACGAGGTATACTATATTCCTAAACTTTGTACTAATATCATCAGTTTTGGACGTGAATATGGTGGGAGATGCCATAAAGATGTATGACAACGGCAGGCTGCTGATGTTCGTGAAGCGCACATCAAATCGCCTTTACAAGATTAGTTTGGAGTTAGCCAAACCAATCTGTCTCCTAACCAGTTTCGAGAAGCCAAAAGGTGTGGCAGGCGCAAGAAACTCAGCCGATGGTGCAGTTTGTTTGTCACCTGCGGCAGAAGAGACAAGTCCATCTACCTCGACTTTGCGCATAGAAGTTTCGGGTTCCCTCGACACCAGCAACGGTGAATTCCGACGACGACGATGGGGAGATCGTCGACGAGCAAGGACGCGCAGACAGCGCAGAGGAAATGATAGTCGTCATATCGAATCAAGCATTATTCTCGATCCACAAGATAATGTAAATCGGGAACGCAAGAATCCCGGTGTTCTGGAAAGAAAAAAATGGGTCAATGATACAGATGTCTCCTACAATATGGATGAGGATAGTAATCTCATTGGGAGCGAAAGATCTGGCGACGATAAAAAAAAAAACCCGAGGACAAATCGGAGAAGAAGCCCGATATGAAAATGAGTCATGTCAAGATTAGGGAGAGTATGTTAGCCATAATCTTGACAAAAGGAAAACGTGCAAGGAAAACGTTTTCACTGTTGGCCGGCCACTGTTCATTCCCACCGGCCAACACAAAACGCGTTTTTACTATTTGATACAAACACATTTATGTGTCGCGTTTTTACTATTTGATACAAACACATTTATGTGTTTGTAATAGGTGAAGCATTCACCTATAAATAACGTCGTTTGCAATTTGATTATGTACCTCAGCAATAAAACAAAATATAGAAAACGGGAAGTTTTCCCACCAAATCTCTTACCTCGCCACACGATCCTAAACCAACATGTATGACATTGCACTTCTTTCTGCTGTGAGGCCTTGTCATTATAATTCAACTTTCTAAATCTTCAATAGACTTCAAGTGCATCACGATAAAAAGTTATGTTGTTTTTGCTCCTGTTCAGGTAGCAACTGTTGGTCAGTTCTTCATCTCTTACACAATCCGAACTTTTGGTGCTTTAACATTTGCCACCATAATGACCACAAGACAGGTAGAGCTTCAAAGACTCATCTCTTCCGTATAAATCTGTATGCATGGTAACTAACCATATGTGAAACTGATCTTGTGTAGTTGGTGAGCATCACAATATCGGGCTTGTGGTTTTCTCATCCTCTTAGTTCGGCTCAGTGGCTCGGAGCGGTGAGTCTTTTAGACAGCGATCCTTTACCTCCAAATGGAGAGCTTCGGTTTCCTGGGTGACATGGTTTTTATTTTCTTTTTTCATTGACCGTCAGGTTATTGTTTTTGGTTCCCTTTATTCGAAGAGCTTCTTTCGCAACAGTGCTCCAAAACCTCTGCCTTCTGTCGACTTGCAAAGCAGAAATTTGGGTGAATCAATTCCTCTTAAGGAAGAGGCATGATGTTTGACAAATACGTACAGCTGCCTGACATGCTTACATGTAGTCGTATCCAACGACGACTGCCCTCATTTTTTCTTCGTGAAGGGCAAATGAAATACGGAGTAGTTAGATCCACAAATACGGAAGGGATTTTTTGGTCAGAACTGTGTACTCCACAAATGTTTAGGCTGCATTTTGCTCCTCCCGTGATGAAACCTGTGTTTGGATTAGTGAAAAATTTAAGTACTTTTCGTTGTCGTTCATAATCTTGAAGATTACTCTACTCAGTGACGCTCATGTCCTGCTTTCATATCCTTCATTGAGCCTTAATTTTTCAACTTTAAATCATTTAAAAATGTTGGAAAGGGTGTTTGACACATTGTTATCGTATACTTTCATATCCCTGTGATACACGAATTGGGTGTGGCATACCGAGGTGGGATACGTAAAGAAAAGTCCTTAAAGCTTATGCCACGATCAGCATATCTGATAAGACTGTCACGCATGGTACAAGTTCATTGGATTTACAAGTTTATAAAAGTTCGGAATTCCTCACAAATAGTCAATCACATATTATTAGGAGTCCTGACCGGATCCAAAAAAATCTGCGACAACTTATTTTGAGAAATTGTAAGACGTAGAGTAGAGGACCCAGCCCAAAGAAGGGAGAATGAGTTGGGCCGTCTGTAGTGTAGCCCATAACCAGGCACGTGAATAGCACGTGCGGATATCTAATTGGGGTTCTGAATCCTGTAAAACAAAGGGAGGGTTTCATCTTCCTTCCATCTATCGATCTCTATTCTGTCTGCTCCGCGGCGAGGGTTGAGGGTTGGATTGGAGAGTCGAGCCCCAGCCGAAAAAGATCCATAGCTATGGGTACATTTCTCTCCCCCTCCTCCTCTTTTTAATCAATCATTTTTGTGTTTCTTCCAATTCTATGATGATTCAAATGGGAATCGGGTGGGTGCAGCGCGGATAAAGGTGCATGAGTTGAGGCAGAAGTCGAAGGCGGATCTTCTTGCCCAGTTGAAGGATCTCAAGGCTGAGCTGGCCCTCCTCCGTGTTGCCAAGGTCACCGGCGGCGCCCCCAACAAGCTCTCCAAGATGTACGGTCCTCCCTCCTATATAATAATAATGTTTCTCTAGATTGTGCATCGTAAATTGATTGGATTGGATTGAATGGTGGTGTTTGTGGGTGGGTGGGTGCAGAAAGGTGGTGAGGCTGTCGATCGCGCAGGTGTTGACGGTGATTTCTCAGAACCAGAAGGCGGCATTGAGGGAGGTTTACAAGAAGAAGAAGTCCGTTCCTCTCGATCTCCGTCCCAAGAAGACCAGAGCCATCCGTCGCCGTCTCACCAAGCATCAGGTGTCCCCACACTCTCTTCTTTCTCAAGCCCATCTAATCTTTATTGTTGATTTCATTTGGATGTAAACATATGTTCTGGTATCAAAAGGGGAACTGTGAAGTCATTTCTCTTGAATTGTTTGTACTACTATTGACTATTGTACATTCTTAATGAAACGAAAGTTAGAAACTGATTATCATTTCATCCGTTGCTGCTGTCATTGTTGGCAAGCGGCATTGTTTATGCAATCGAAATAAATATTGAATTCGAAAAAAAAAATTCCCCCACTTAGCTGGTCTAATTCTTATCATTGCCACGATTGCTAGCATTGATGCGTTTTACACTCGGAGGAGACTAGATTATACACTTGCCATGACATGATAGGGTCCATTGAGTGATCAGGCTGTATATACAAGTTCCTGATAAACCATGTTGGCAAGTTCAGGCCAACATCATTTTAGGCATCTTGGCATTTATCTGAGTGCTGGATGTAGTATTATCCGCAAACTGTGATACCATGTTGGCAAGTTCAGGCCTCCATCATTTTAGGCATCTTGACATTTATCTGAGTGCTGGATGTAGTATTATCCGCAAACTGTGATATCTGTCTTGGGTCAACAGAGATAGACCCCCAGTATTGAGTTGTTGAATGTTGAAAGTTACGACATATGACTATATATGACTGAATGCCTTTTTTCTTCCTCTTGTAATCTTCGTGGTTTAGTTTTGAGTGAGTGCACTAGTAGTTGCTAGTAAGTGCATTCATCTATCGAATTTTGCCAAGTAACCTTTTGTCTGTTTTCTGCTATTTCACAGGCATCCTTGAAGTCGGAGCGCCAAAAGAAGAAAGAAATGTACTTCCCAATGAGGAAATATGCTATCAAAGTCTAAAGTTTCAACGACTAGGTGTTTAGATTTGAATTGTTAAAGTTTTGGTCCTTCATGAAGGTAGCGCTTGAGGAACTTTTGAGTCTTGAAGATTTGGAGTGGTTATTGGGAAGTCTGGCAGTATGTCATATAGTTTTGGAATGATATGGTCTCCGAAGTTTGTGATTTTTATCAGCTGCGTGGCTGTTAACCACATCGTTAGACTGCATAATATTGCATTTGCTGCGTGGCTGTTAACCTACATCGTTAGATTGCATAATAATGCATTCGCTTTTGTTACATGAAAGTTCGTTGAATTGAGCATTGCGTTGAAGATCTGGCTCATGCTGTTTAGCTAGCCTTTACCCAGGGTGACTCTTTCATGCACAACGGATACTGTGATTTGATGGAGAGTGTTGAACTTGAGACCTTTTCCATGAGGCAAGGATGATCCGTCTGAAAAAGATATCAAATGAGGATCTGCATCCTGCAAAATCCAGTTATTATTGTGAAATGCTACAGATACATACTACCATTACTACTGTTAGTGATAGAACTCATATTTTACATAAGCAATACATTTGTTGCACTCTTATTTGGACGCAATGCGATTGTATATCAGTGGTGAGAGAGCTCCATCTTGCTCTCGAATTTTGTAAGTAGAACAAGATTTATGTGTTACCACGAGGCAGAAATAATTGACCAAGGAAACGGTGTATAATCGAATGGTAACATTGGTTTTATTTCAAGGCCAATGGACATTGTTTGCGTAAGAGAAGAACACAACATTTACCCATAGAGCAGTTAATTTAGGTGGCCTTTAAAATGATACAACCACCCTCATCCAATCATGACGCTTGTAATTTTATTTTTTCCTAAAATGTTATGGCGTAAAAAAATAAAAATTCCGAATCTAAATCCCACACAAAACAAATTCTCAATCTGATGCGTTCATGTATGGATAGAAAAAAAAAAAAAAAGAGACACACCGTCTCTATTTTGAAAAAAACGCATAGCGATTTTAGTCTCCTTAAAAATGTACGCCGTCTTTGGGTGTGGAAAAATCCCAAACCCACAACCTGTGTGTACCTATGAATTGGTTTTTTTGTTGGGAGCATCTAAATGAAGACCCCTACAAATGCTTAATAAAAACCCCTACGCGTGTAGGTCATACTACCCACACAAAAAACAGAGAACAATATAATTAAAACCAGCCATGCATAATTTCCGAAGTTATGCATACATGCATAGATTTAAACTAGTGGTCTTCGTTCAGTATTTTAGAGGTCTTCATTTAGAATTTGCCTTCTTTGTTTAAGAGACGGGAGTATGAAAAGTTACGTGGACCCCGATTACATCTCTGTCGGGAACAAAACACCACACCCAAAAAACGCCCAGCATTTTTTAAAAAAAGACACGGGATATCTTTTTTTATGTCTAAAACACACATCTTTCTCTCAGAGAGAGATATATACGTCTCTTCTCACTAACAGACATCGAACGCACTCTATTGGAAATAAATTTTGAATGGGATATAGTTTGGGATTTTTTTTTTCCCGGCATTATAATCTTACGAGAATTTAATACACGATCTGACAAGGACACATGAATTATTTAGGTGAAGAGCATTGTGTCGAAATTCCGGGCTGAATCACAACTAAACATCTCCAACTATACTCAATGGTAAAAAAAAACCATCTCCAACTATACTCCCTATCAATAATAAACGATAAAAAATGAAAAAAAATGGTTAAAATGCAAAGCTCGACTGGACTGCTCTCTATCCATTTCCCATGAGCAAGCTCAACTGGACTCGGTCACTTCCCAGTTCCCATACATTAATTAGCTCCATAGTGCTGATACCGTGCCAAATCAATGTTTCAGACAAGTACAACATACAGACACAGGCTATTTCTTATTCCTCTTCTTTTTATCTTTGTCCTTGAGTATGTACTTTGTTCTCATGAAAGTGGCCCTTTCACCAACGGCCTCAACTGTGAAATTAAATTATCACGTACCATTCTCATCCCCATGACCTTTACAGCTTTAATTCCAATCATGCTATCCTTTTCTATTCATGTGTTTTGATAAAAAATTATTAAAAATAGGTAACTCAACCAATTATTCATATTCATATGATGGTCATACGAGATGCATATCAAGGGCAACCAAAAGGGAGTACTCACATGTGTGGTTTAAATCCTCTTGTTCGTCATATGAGGGCTATGCAAGTGAGTTCTTGCTCAATACGGGAAAGGAGAAAGAAGGAAACCACAGCCACAGGGCCAGATGAGTACAGCAGATAGAAATCACTGTCTGCCAGCCTTGCCAGATTTCGGTATATCGGCATCCCTGCAAACCAAAGGACCAAATATTAGAACACCCCTCCTATTCCAGGAAAAAAACTTGCGACGACTTCTTAAATATGCACGAATAATGACAGGAGCTTACAGCGGTAAAGGGAAACAAAAATAGATGTCAGCAAGTAAGGCCGAAAGAATTGCGAGTAAAATGGATTTTTCCCTTCATTTTATAGGGAAAGAGAAGAAAGGCCCATCATCAAAGATCATTAACCTCTAAGTTTCATCGTATGAAGCTTTAATAAGAACATGCTCTAGGAGTACGACCAAAAGTTCATGCTACCAATGCAAGTCTTACCATATGAGGTTTCTCCTCGCATGGACCAAATCATCCTTGATTATGACCACCTTCCTCGCAAAACAAATATCATGAAGATCATCCCAATTCCGACGTACTACTCGGATTCACATTCAGAATCTTCCTCGGATCCATATACCTCACCAATAATTTCATTGACTACCAACTCAAAATTAACGATCTATTTGTCATCTCGAAAATATACTTTTTTATTAGGCCGTTCGGACTTTTGTGTGGCTTACACTTTAGCAGGTTAGGATACCAACAATCCCAATATCTCATATCAATCCAGTTCCATAGAGAATAGAAGATTACCACTGCTTCAAATGAACTTCGGAATATTTTTTCTCAATTTGTTTAAATGAACTTTTATGTGCTCAAAGTTTCGTCTCTACCAACATTCCTGGAAACACATAGAAGTTCATTTAAACAAATTGAGAAAGGATTTTTGAAAACTGAAAAGGATTGATCATAATATAAAACACCTCGTATTTCAAATAGGGGTAATCTTTTATTCTTTATTGAACTGAATTGATATGAGATAATATAAGTCACCACTAAAGTATGAATGACCTAATAAAAAAATATTTTCAGGATGATAAATGGATAATTAATTTTGAGTAGGTAGCCAATAGAATTATTCATGAGGTATATGGACGGGAGGGAGGAAGATTCTGAAAGTGAATCCGAGGACAACATTTACCACTCGATGGCAGACAAGCGCCTTTTCTCCCATCACCTCACTAGATAAATTCACGTTTCACAGATATCTAAACGAAAAGGGAAGATTATAAAAAACATATGAATCATCACAATCAAGCCAAGGCTAAATCTTCAAAGGTGTTACACGAAGGGGAATACTTATCAGAACTCCAAGCCCCACCCCTCTCTGGGCTCTATTTCCATTTCATGTTTCATTGAAAGTAAATGCCTACAGTAAATTTGGTCTCCAAATCCATAGTCCCAAAAGTGTGTATGACATTGGAGCTACAATGACCTCCACCAGCTCGTCCTCCTCCTACAGGGTAATTAAACCTTTTCCATCTACCACTCCTAGATGTATCTTAAATGTATGGTCTAACTCATAAGAATTGCTAGTAATAATTAAGCTATCAGCTCCAATAGCTGCCTTTTGCAAAGGACTTCTTTTAACTTTTGGCATTCTATCACCTCGTCTAAGATAGGAGAAGGGAATTTCAGAGCAGCTGACCTTATCACTGTGTCCAGCCGCGAATGTGCCTTAGCATGCTTCCGATTCAGCTTCCTCGTATTTGTTACCCTTGGTTCACCTGATAATAGCAGCAGAATAAAAGTTATCCGAGACCGATCTAAGATTAGGATCAAGAAAGGTACAAGGTACAATGTCCTAAGCACAACAAGCTACTAATATGAATTATATGGAATAATCTTGTAATGATAGTAGCAGAAGACTGTTTTCAGCATCATAAGATTACAATTAGAATAAACGATAGACTGGCAACCACATAACTTAATGAAGATGATACGATAATGCTCCCCTTGAACAATCAACAATGAAGGACAAAGAGCTTTATTGGACGGTGGAGTAAATGCCTCCTCATAACTCAAGTTGCCCGAAGGGGTGACTTCATGTCTCACCGTGATAAATAGTTTGGCAATAATCCCTAAAAAAACTATGTCTTGGTTAGAAGTCTAAGGAAGGAGCAATGAATTTTTTCTAGCTTTGCTCACATGACTCACAGAACTTTTGATTCATAAAAAGAAGGCTCTCATGATATTGAATTTGCATAAGTTCCACAAAACCCACTACATCTCTTCACCTCTTCTTGTACTCCACATTCATTCATTCTCCTTCTCTCCTTTTGCTGAATGTTACACATCTAAACATTTCATAGTTCAGGTCATCTCCTAAAAGTACCCCAACCCATAAACCAAGTGTCTCTTGTATGCTGTCTGCCATTCGTCTAAGTTAGTCCTGTTTGTTCCCTTGACATTGGTGCAGTTTCTACGTATCCTTCAAGTATCTGACTAAACAACTCTAGCTTAGCAAGTTCTTGTACCTCGTAGAACTTCCATATA
>LIEC01010949.1:70754-81804 GCA_001925005.1 Drosera capensis | reverse complement strand
CCCCCCCACCCCAAGACTGTTCTTAATACAATCACGAACTTTCAAAGTAGATTGTAAACAAGTATTAGGCTATGTTCATTCCTTTATGGAGGAAAGCTGATTGAAAAAACAAAACCA
The DNA here is from genome assembly GCA_001925005.1 of Drosera capensis. NCBI lineage: Eukaryota > Viridiplantae > Streptophyta > Magnoliopsida > Caryophyllales > Droseraceae > Drosera > Drosera capensis. The sequence continues at coordinate 81,687 of LIEC01010949.1, read as the reverse complement.
TTTAAATTATTATACGGACAACACCCAATTTTAATTAGGTCAACATCTATTAATTTGAAATATATATGTTTTTGTTGTAATATATGTGGATAAATATGAGCAATGAGATAAACACGGATAATGTTACGCTCGCACAACATTGACGATGACACAAAGTGAATGAGAACAAATTAAATCGATGACGTCAACAGTTATGCAAACTTTTACTTCACTGTAAAGTATTTGTTGTATTGCTATTTTCTTCACGATAAAATATCATAAGCTCCTCAATAAATAGAGTTATAATCATTGTAATTCATTAATGCTTTGAATAAATCAACGCTCCTCCTCATTTCCTCTTGTCTCATCAAATTAATAATCTTTTTTATAACAGGTTTTATATATTATGACCATGGGGAGATTTTTGAAGTCGTCGCTCCAGTCCTTAGTTATGTGTCTATTGTAATGGAGATCCTAATAGGTTTTAAGAAAAAATAAAGTGCCACTCTAACGGAATGACACTCAATAACACAAATAAGGAAGCTAAAAACATACTCCCTCCGTTCAAAAAATTCTAATGGCTTACTTTTTTGCTCCGTCTCAATTTTCTCCCCTAGTAGAAGACACCTAGCGACCTGACCCAAGCCCTAACAACCCAGCTGCATCTCTGGAGCCCTAGTCACACTGGAATCGAGCCCCGACAACAAGGGGCAAAGACCCATCCCCTTCCTCTCCCCTTCAAATTATTCGACTAGCACAAGGACGGAAAGTAATCTCTATGCTAACCGCTCCTTGGTTTGTCAGCTTTCACCATTGATCGTGAAGCCATCGTCGACAACCACCAATAGCTCACCTAGCTAATTTCCACTCCGCAGCCAGCTTTGTATCTGGTCCCTATTTTGTTTGACAAGAGGAGTTAGGGGATAACGCGGGAAGTTTGAGACATGATCAAATTTCATGATATTATTAGTCTCGCTGTAGCGTACAAGTTATCAAATGTTATTATCCTTATTTATAACCCAAGGTTATAGGCTTGTGAAAATAAATTACAAAAGCATTTTTGCATGCTTATGTGTCGTGTAACTTGCTTGACTTGCCATGAATTAATCCTGCCGGGTTATCAATCCTATTTCAATTGAAAAGTTTATTCCATGCTACGATTGTAGCCTGGATAACGACGACAATAGTTGCATATATATTAAAATTATAATTATGTTATATATCCTTATACATGTAAACCATTTTCGGTTATATTGTTTTGATTCTTTAATAATCATTTTAGTTAGACATGGAAACATGCATAAAGCATGATTGTTTAATCCTTGATCATTTCCATTATACATAACGAATATAAGCTATTGAAACCATCTAACTATTTGGAAAAAACTCAAGCACCAAACTCGAGAATGATATAAAGTAATCTATGGTAGTCACTTACTATACATGGCAACACACCATGGAAACACTCTGCTCTAGTGCCATTAATACGTACTCTAAATGCTTGAATGAAATAAATAATACTCATGCTTTGAAAAAATAAATCCGGACAATATAAGGATTGGGATAGTCTCGTTTCTTGACTAGTTATGGAGGAATGATTTATTCCGAAATACATCATTCTTTTGCATGCAAGCGACGACGACGAGGAGTCGGTTGTTTCTTAGGCGTAAGCCATCCTAGGTACTATAGGATGTATTACTGCCTGTCAAATTATATTATTTATTGTACAGGGTTAAACATGTATATAATAAGATGTATTGGTCCTCTGTAATTATCATGTAACCTTTGTTACTGATTTTCAAAACTCAAGGTTACATGTTTGAATAAAGACTGAGAAAGAGTTGAGGTGGGTTATAGTAGTTGAGGAAATTAGTATCAGATTGAGTAATAATTTTTCAGAATTCTGTTGTTATCTTTTTTTCTTTTTCTTTTTGTTAAGAGGTTTGGGATGTAATCTTGACATTGAAAGGTTTGTTATTATCTTGCGATATCTAGGTTACGTTTCTGTTATCTTAACCTCTTGAATTCTTGTCTCCTTTCTATGTGTTGTAGTGAAGGTAACGCTGCGTGTCACGAGTTTATTTGCAAGAGATCTTGGGACATTACAAATTGATATCACAGCAATAAGGTAAGTAAAGATATGGGTATATAATCGTACCCCCAATAGGTGATTGCTGAACACTTGACTTGAATTGAATCCTAGTCGAGTAATAATATCATCTTTTAAAATTGTTGGAAATTTACCCAGATAGATGGATATGGGTATAAGGTTTAGGGATTTCTGCTAAGATTGTGAGCCATGTACAAGTGATTGATGTTAGAAATTAAGATGACACCAAATATTATTCACGGAAATAGGCATGCTTTGACAAGCGTGACTGCAAGAAAAACACTTGATGGGCACATGAGAACTATAATATGATAGCGATAATTTTCGGTGGTATTTCCCCATGTTTATAAAAGACGTGTATTTTGAATTTCTTTTGGTATGAAATCATCAAATCAGTGTATACATTATGCTTTATGGTCAACGACTTGATGGCATTTCCCTATTCTTGTCGCTTCACCATAGGATGAGGTGATAATTCCTGGCTCTCAATCACTAATAGTGATAGATAAATAATGAGATAAGGAGGATGAACTTATTTGGCTACACCAAAGGTTATATAAATATCTTGAGATGAGGATAAACCTCCTGTTAAGAGAAGGAGAATGAGAGACTCTGGTGGGGCTATTGACAACGATGAGGTTGAGCCCGAGTAGGAGCTTGAGGCTTCTAGCTAGGTGTCACAGGGTCAAATTACACTAGGCTACCTAGGGCTAAACTACTTTTGCTTTGTTATGACCTTGTTACCTTCTATTGACTCATGTTTTCAGCAATGAAAGAATTTCAATCTTTCCTGCCTATGTAGTTTTCCCAAGTGATTGCTAGAGAAAGGAAAGCCTTGAGCCTGTAAATATTAGAAATTGAATATGATTAGATATTAATAAATCAATGGAATTAAATAAGATTTCATAAGATTTTGAACAACGTGATGAGTAGTAACAAGACTCGATGAGATCTTGAAGGAGTATCTTGATGGAATATAACGCAGGAAACATGTAAGCGAGGGGTAGTATCTTATCACACTTAAGTAATTTATACTTCTAGTAGGAGGAGAAAAGATTATCGACCACTCTGACTTAGTGATGGGAACGAAAAAAAACCTTAAAATTGTGAAGAACTAAGAAAAGGTGTCAGACATATTGATTGAACGAGAGTAACTAAACATTTTTCCAGAGGCTCTATCCAACCAGACCCTCTTCGTGAGATTTAGAGTTTTGGTATTCAATTAATATCTGTAGTCGCCTTAATTTCCACGGTTGATATTCAATGGCCTCAGCAAAGTTGGAAAAAAATAAATAAAGAGTAGGTTTTGTTGATTTGTAGAGGATGTGCCGTGGGGGAGGGGGGGGGTTTGAATATCAAAAGATTTTCAAACTCTTTTTCACTTTCTTAATGAGAAAGGCCTGAATTTTTAGAAGGACGTGGGTCTTTCTCAACCTGTTTGCACATTTGTGTATCACCAACTGTTTTGCACGTTTGTTTGATGAGCAATCAAGCATGAAAATAGTAAAGAAAGAGTGGACACGGTGTTTGTACTAGTTCATCTCTTATCCAAAACAATGAAACAAGAGATTTACATTTAGTATCCAATGGGATTTTTTAGAACTTTGCACTATGATCTTCTTCACTAGTACACATTGTTCTTCCTCTCCTTCACCAATCCTCCAGATCAATTTCAGAGAACCCCTATATCACCAACACCCTAGTAACACAGTCACACCAATTACAACTTGTGCCCTCAGCTCTAATTCCATGTACCAACACCTCGTATTTCTCTGGTCTTTCATCTTCTAGATTGCACTCCTTGCAATGGCACCCTTATCTGGTTCGGTCATCTTGAATCAAGAAAGTCTTCTTGATCAACTCTCCAGTCAATATACATCAACAACATTGCGTGGTTGTTGTGTGTTAGCTCCAAAACATCAAAAATTGTCGCTTTGGTTTGTGGATGTTTGTGGAGTTGGATTGAACTTCTATGGATGGAAAATTGGCTCTTTATTCTTCGATTACAATATAATGGTAAGGTTGTGTTGGCAATATTATCTAGCTTCCTCATTATGAACTCCCATTTATAGAACTCCAAGAATTGACAAATTTGGATCTCTATCTTTGTTTCGACAGCAATCAGATCTTCCTTCCATGCTTAGGCCTCCAAAAAAAATTTATCTACCAAACAATCCAAAATAGATTTTTCTATCAAAATATTCAAATTTTTCTCAATATATTGTTAGTCCATAAATAAAATATTCACAATAAATAATAAGAACTTAACAAACTCATAGGACAGCTCCCCTTGAAGTCTATTTCTTGTGGTCTGTTTTTGTTGATGCTTTGATCCTTTTGCAGACCTTTCCCCTTATGCTTCTGCCGTATGTCTTCGTTTCATATAGTCTGCAATTTTGCTCTTTGTTGCAGACTCCTTTGCTGCAGCTTTTTCTGGAGTCCTGTGCTCTGCTATAGTTTTCTCTTTAGCCTTCTTCTCTCCCTTTTTGTTATCATTGAGGGCAACTGTGAGGGCTTCAATAGCAATTCGCATAGCTCTTAGTTTTGAGGTAGTGGCCTGCTCAGTAATAGTGGACTTGGTTGTTTCCAATTGCAGTTTTTTTTCCAACAGTCCCTGTCTTGTGTCATTGTTACAGGTGTATTCAGTGAGCTGCTGCTGAGTGGTCTACAAGGTCTTTTGAAGTTTTCGTAGACTAGCAATGTACTGTCCTCAAAACTTGTTGAGATTTGATGAGGTGACTCGATATTATTGAAGGTTCATGGCATTGGCTCTTTACATTTGATCAATGAGCCGTGCTGCCAATTTGTTGAGTGTCAAGTAGAAATCTTCAAAGCTTTTAGTTCTTGTGTGCTTTTCAGTTTCCAAGTATGCAGCAATTGGTTGCAGACTTTCGAGGAGCTCATGCAATACTTCCCTTATCCATACATGCATGTCATAGACTTCTTGATCCATTTGGCAAAGTCTATAATCCACTGGAGTTTCTGAAGGAAAGGATTCGTGATGTGCATACTGGCCCCTTTCAGCTGTTGTTTTTGTAGTAGACGATGGCTTGTCTTACACTGAAATGATTTGGACTTCGTCAAGAGCTTGCTACAGTTCTCTGGCTACTACTGTATGGGGTGTCATTTGTGCAAGTTCAAAAGATGGTGAATCTATTTTTTTTTTTTGCACTATTCAAACGAGGAAGATGGTATGAACAAGATTTTCAATAGGCTTTGTTCCTCCTGGAGATAGGGAGTGGCTTCTTTGACAACTTGATCTGCTACTATCTCTGTAGTATCTATGGATTCTTCTTCTACTATGACTTTTTCTTCTGTCTGTGTGGGAGTTATATCAAGTGTAGTCACTTGAATGAATTCTTCTTGATTTGTGAGCTACGTTGGGGTGGCCTCAACTACATCCTTAGCTGGTGATGCCTCGGTTGCGTCCTTAGCTAGATATGCCTCAGTTGCATCTTCAGTTAATGATGGTTGATCATAATCACCATTATCTCCTGATGGTTGTGCTCTTCCAATAGTTTGTCTGAAGAGATAATCGTAGATCTCCTAAGTTATGGCTTTGACATGTTTAGCTAAAAGTTTCTTTAGCTTAGCCTCTACTTTTACTTCAAGTTCTCCATTGAACAAAATATATGCTTCCTTAGGTCTGGTCATCTTACTGGCCTTCTTCTTTTGAATCTGAATTAATTAATCGATTTCTGCTTCTGTCATTCCATCAATTACTCCAATATCTATCTCCACTTGTCTGAATTTATTTTGTACAATGTGGTTGGTCTTGATGGAATCAGTCTTGGCCTGGCAATTCTAATGTTCTCCTGATTTGAAGTTTGTTCTGTCGGACAAACTCTTGAATCATTCATTCTTTTTGTGCCTTCTTTTGCGTCTTTGCATGCTGTGATTTTCCTAGCAGTTCATAGCTTCTGGTCTGGAACCTTGAACTCTTTCTTGTATGGTTTAAGCTGCCTACAAAGCTTTAATAATTGCCTCCTTTTCTGGAGACTATGTTACCTCAATAGTAGTTGTTGTTGTAGTCCAAGCTTCTGTTGCCATTTTCGGACGGTCTTCTTCAATCATAGATACATCCATTCCAATACTAATGATTGGAATGATTGCTGTTGTTGTTGGCTCAGTTGCAGTAGATCTGATTGTTACTGCACTTGCAGCACAAGTGATTAGAGATGGTCTAGTCTATAATACTATGAGATCGGCTTCAATAGCCTCTATCTCTTTTCTAGTGAATCCTTGTGCACCAAGCTCCAATCGCAGTTGAGCTTGTGGTTCTTCCCTAATTTCTTGGTAGCTTCTTTGTGTTTCCAAGATTAGGTTTTGAAGATGTTCGTCTACGCTAGCTTTCAAAAACTTCAATGCCACATTGGCATCATGAAGTGCTACAAGTTTTGGTTCTTTTTGTGGTATGGTTTTTGAGGATGAGGCCACATCAAGATTCCTAGTCTGCTCTATTGTAGATTGTGTTTCTATTTCCATGTGGTCTGATATGGTCTCATCATCTGAGGTCTGCAAGATGAGTTTTCTTCTAGTTTCCCTTGGTTGTCTCATCTTGACTGGTTGTGTTTTGCTGATTGGCATTTTCTTGGCCTTCTTCACTATTGCAGTGGTCAGCACTACTGTAGTGGTCTTAGCTGCTGCAGTAGACTGCACTACTTTTGCTTTGGAGGGTGGTCTGCAGCCTTTGTGCTAGTCTACACTGCTGTTGTCTTCTTTGTTATGCCTAATTTTCTGACGTCTATCTACTTGGCCATTGTCCATGGTATTCCTTCCTTATCTAATAGTTTTAGCTTTCCTTTGAGGATGATGCTTATCACCTTTCTGAACAAAGGCTGCTTTGCTGCTACGGCCTTTGTGAGCTGATATAATTTTTGACCAGTTTACTTTGTGTTTCAGGAGAATCGCGCACATGATGTCTTATTGATCACATGAAGTCTTCTTCTACACTTATGAAAATCCCAACTTTCTTGTTTGTTCAGTAATAGGTGATCATTTGAAAGTTGTCCGTAACCTTTGCCTTTTCGATGAAGCTCTGTACTTCTTCATCGTAGATTCTGTTGGTTCTTTCACAAAAGAACTTGATCACATGAAGTCTTCTTCTACACTTATGAAAATCCCAACTTTCTTGTTTGTTGAGTAATAGGTGATCATTTGAAAGTTGTCCGTAACCTTTGCCTTTTCGATGAAGCTCTGTACTTCTTCATCGTAGATTCTGCTGGTTCTTTCACAAAAGAACTTGAGCCCACCTTTGTGAATCAACTCGTCTATCTATGGATTTGTTCCTTATAGTTTCGAAGTCAAAAACGACACCAGTCTGTAGTTCGATTTTCTTCGTTGGGTTTCGTTGCTAATGGGATTTGAGGCTCTTTAGGGGAGAGTTTGGCAATGTGCTGGTCATTTTTCAAAAAGATTGAAAGGATTTTTAAGTTCAGAGATAGAAATTAAGAGAATTTTACAAGATTAGGGTTTGCAATTCTTGGGTAGAGAGATAGAGGTGAGAGAGAGTGAAGTGATTTTTCTAATTGAAAAAGTTTCAGTTTTTATACCCTTTGAAAAATATTACCGTTGCCAGAGATTTCTGGCCTTTATGCAGTATCGGTCATTGATTTGATCATTGCGTAATTTTAGGCAAACCATTTTGTAACGTTATATTCTGTCAAAAAATAGATATTTAGTATGACAATATTATCTCTAGTCTGCATTCCTCATTTGTAGCAAGTAGTAGAGTAGATAATGCTAGTCTATATATCATAAAAAAAAATGCTAGTCTGCATTCTACATATGCAGTAGAGGAGTAGAGCATTTTGACCAATTTATTGTTTTAAATCAAATATACCCAATTCACCATGGAATTGAATAAATTTGCTCTCATCGTTTTTTTTTGGTAAAAATGTATATAATTTTTTTTTTCTATTGAAATATATTCCAATTTAATGTGATCTTTTTGCACATGATATTTGATAAAATGATATCTGACATCAATATGATTGATTTTTGAATGAAAAACTGGATTTTCTGAAATAGCCATTACAGACGTGTTGTCACAAAATATTTAGGTTTCATCGAATATCATACCATAGTCTGCAAGCTGTGACCTGATCCATAAAATTTGTGCAGCACAGCTTCCTACAGCTATGTATTCTGCTTCTGCAATAAAAGTTGACACAATAGTCTGTTTCTTGGTGAACCATGAGATCAGTCTTGCACCAATGAATTGACATGATCTACTCGTGCTCTTTCTGTCAACTCTATAACCTGCAAAATATGCATCTGAAAAACCTATTAGTGTAAAATCTGATTCCCTAAATTACCATACACCAAGATTTGGAGTTCCTTTGAGATATCTTGGGATTCTCTTTACCGCAGTATAGTGGGATTCCTTGGGATCAGATTAATATCTTGCACAAATACAGACTGAATATTAGATGCCTGGTCTCCTTGCGGTAAGATATAATAATGACCATAGTATTCCTCTATACATGGTTCGATTTATTTTCTTTCCACTTTCAACTCTATCTATTTTTGTTGATGTACTCATAGGGGTTTTCATATGGCTTGCATTTTTTAAACCATACTTTTTAATTGTGTTCTAGCGGTACTTAGATTGATTTAAAAAATTCCGCTTTTTAATTGTTGTACGTGAAGTCCTAGGAAATATTTTAATTCCCTCATTAAACTCATTTGAAATTTAGATTTCATCAATTCTGTAAATCGTTCACAAAGTTTATTATTAGTGCAACTACTATAATGTCATCATCGTAAATTTGCACTAACAATATGTGTTCCTTATGCTTTTTAGCGAATAGAGTGGTGTCTATCTTTCCTCTTTGAAATTTATTCTCACATAAGAAGGTTAAGAGGGTTTCATACCATGCCCTTGGTGCTTGTTTTTAATCCATATAATGTCTTGTCTAACCTGCACCATGTTCTAGATGTTCAAAGTCTTCAACACCAGGAGACTGTTCAACATATACTTTCTCTTGCAGCTTTCCATTTAGGAAGACACTCTTTATATCCGTCTGGTAGACTTTGAAACCTTGATATACAACATAAGCAAAGAATATCCTTATGGCTTCCAGTTTTACAACAGGGGCAAAGATTTCATCAAAGTCAATTCCCTCTTCTTATAAGTATCCTTTTGCAACTAATGTAGCTTTGTTTCTGATGACTGTTCCATTTTCATCAGTTTTGTTCTAAATACCCATTTGTAGCCAACAATTGGATAATTTCTAGGTCTTGGTGTTAGATACCATACTTCATTTTTTTAGAACTCATTCAGTTCTTCTTGCATAGCATCTACCCAGTTTGGATCGCTTAGTGCTTCATTTACAGTCTTTGGTTCTATTTTAGATATGAAGCAAGGAGACATGTAGTCTCTCGTTGTTTCCTTTCTAGTCTGTACAAGTGCATCCTTATCTCCGATGTTGTCATCCTGTGTGTGTGCCTTGATCCATCTTCTCTTACCTTATTCATTAGTTGTTTGTTCCAGTTGTTGTTGAGAGGTTGATTTTTCTGGTTCTTCTTCATTATGTTTTTCCTCATTGTCTTTTATTGTAGTTTCAACACTCTCATTTGCATCTTGTCCATCATCTATGCATCACACGTCGATATTTCAGATTCATCAAAGGATACATGAACTGATTCCTCAATCGTTTATGTTCTGGTATTGTACACTCTAAAAGATTTACTGGTTGTGGAATATCATAAGAAGGTTCCCTCGCCTGTCTTAGGATAAAATTTCCCTAGATAGCTTTTGTCATTTTTATGTATATAGCATTTATATCCAAAAGCATTGAAAGTATTTGACACTTGGTGTCTTTCCTTTTCATAATTCATAGAGAGTCTTTTTATGTAGTTTGTTTATAGTGCATCTATTTTGAGTGTAGCAAGCTGTGTTTACTACTTCTACCAAAAAACTTTTAGGCAGATTTGCATAAGCAAGCATTGTCCTTGCTGCTTCTATAAGTGTTGATAGGAATGTGCAATCCCTCCAATTGTATAGAAATTGATGTAACAAAACTAAGATGTATTAATCATAATGTAGTTATTATGTTTAGGCTAGAAGTCAACTAGGTAATTGCAGTCTAGGTTGTATCCTGGAGATGATGAAGATCAGATGAGTTAAAGCAGCGACGGCATAATTTCTGAAGTTAGTGGACTGCCAACATCAAAAACAATATGGCGGGGGACACGAGTGGCAAATTACCATGTCAGAAACAGTACCATGTTGCTTGCGTTCGTTTCCTAAGACTATAAAAGGAAACAGTTGAAACTCATTGAAGTAAGGTTGTTGAATGTAATTGAAAGGAAAGTGTGCAAAGCAATCGAAAGTTCAAATATTACTCAAGAGAGATAATTCATGAAGATCATAGTGAAAGGAGTGTTACTAGTCTGCAGAAGGACACATCTTGCAGCAGAGTCCTGAGTGTGGATCTGTGCAAAGGATCTGAGTCTTTTATCTTTTGTATAAGTTAGATAGATTGTAAAAAGGATTTTTCTTGTAACCTCAAACAAAAAGATAGTGAGACTCACCTCTTGGCTTGACTACACTGGTCATCAAAGGAAGACTGAACTAAGCTCTCGATTATCATTTGATAACGAGTGTCTGAACCAGCATAAATACTTTGTCTATTACTTGTATTTATTGCTTGATATTTAGAAATAAATCATCACAGAAAAACAGAGATAAACTCAAAAAGTTTGAACTCTCTGGTGCAGACTACCAAGTGTCATTTGCAGACTACCTAAGTGGTCTGCATAGAACAGTGTTCTACAAAGAATTAGTATTCCGCATTAAAAGTAAGAAAAAGTTTTTGATACAACCTATTCACCCCCCCC
>LIEC01010949.1:0-70734 GCA_001925005.1 Drosera capensis | reverse complement strand
TTCCCCCCCCCCCCCTCTAAGTTGGATCTTAGACCTTACAATTGGTATCAAAACCTGACTTTCCACACTTAACAGTTTGGGGAAAGAAAAGGTCATTATCTCATTTGCATAGAAGTTACTAACAGTTTATTTTTGTGAAGAACAATGGCACCACCAAAGTTTCCCAAGTGTCCTTACAGTGGTCCATCATGCTTATTTAACAGTTCAACCATTGAAATGTAAGGATGCTTGCACATCTCAATTCAATAGACGAAAGAATGGAAGACATCATCATTGATGGACCTCATATTCTAATGATGCCAGATCCAATGGATCCAACGAAAGAAATACACAGACCAAACACTCTTTGGTCCAGAGAAGACTGGGATCTTGTGTTAGTTGATAGAAAAGATCTAAACTAAATATTCAAATCCCTTGATGACAACATGTTTGAAATCGTGGTTCATTCAACCACTGAAAAGGAGGCATAGGAAGCTCTGCTGCTAAGGAATAAAGGAACCAACGAAATAAGGGAAAACAAGAAGGATATCCTAATAAAACAATTTGAATTGGTCTCAATGAGATCTGATGAGAATCTGACTACCATCTGTGAAAGGTTTCAATATTCACATCAACAATCTCAAAACTTTGGGAAAGACGTTCGAAAACAAGGAAGTCAACCTAAAGTTTGTGAGAATTCTTGGTGAAATCTAGAGCACAAAGACCACAGCCATAAGGGAATCCAGAGATTTAACGAAGATGTCCTTGGCTCAACTGTATGGTGTATTGCATACATACAATCTTGAAGTTGAGTAAAAGAAACAAATTGATGATGCCAGAAAGAAAACCTTGGCTTTCAAAGCTCAAGAGAAAATTCTAAAATCCATGGTAGAAGAGGAGACCAGTAATACCTCATCTGTAAGAGAACAAGGTCTGTCTGAAGAACTGGCATTGATGGGAAAGAAGTTCAGGAAGCTATTCAAGAAGAGGAATTTCAAAAAGAACTTCCCCTCAAAAACAAAGGAAGTAGAAAAGAAAGTCTGCTATAACTGTGGCAGACCAGGGCATTTTCCTGCTCAATGCAGATGACCAACACCTAAATTCAAGGACCACAAAAAAGGTACCTCTGGAAGAAAAGAAAGAGGCAAAGCCTATGCTGTAAAGACATGGAGCGACATAAACTCTGATGGTGAAGATATAATATCAAACGCTCAGGTAAGTCTAATGGCCAAGGACGATGAATAGCAGCAGGTATTTGATCTTTCTGATTCAGATACCACTATAGAGAAATTGAAGGAAGCACTTCAAGAAACATCTGAGAACTTTATTTTCTCTTTTAAAGGAAAATAAAGAAAATCTTTAGCAGATTGCAAATCTCAAAGAGAAATACAATTTAACAGATGAAAAGACTAATAATTGTCTAATCTATGCTCAAGATGAACTAAAAGAAGAAAATGAAAATGTGAAACTTCTCAATGTAGTAGGGGAAACACTTACTTTGAGAAACACTGAGTTTCAGCAGTAAGTAGATGCTTGGAATGACAAGACCTTTTGTTTGTAAAAATTGCTCAATATAGGTCAATCCTCTCATGATAAAACTGGGTTAGGATATACTGAGTGGTTGCACAATAATGCAGATAAGAAAGTCATTACCAAGGAAGTAAAACAGACTACTCCAAAAACTGTGTAGAAGAGGAAGACCTCAACTGCATCAGATGTGCAGAAGAATAATACCTCTACTGCAGCAGGTGTGCACAAGAGAAAAAGCTTTGATGTACAGACTGTGCAAAAGAGCAAAAGCTCCACTGCACAGAAAGAACAAAAAAGCAAGAACAGTCTGTAGAAGAGATCTTTACTGCAAGGTAAGATCTCTACTGCTCAAACCCAAAAGGGCTGGAGCAGAACACCAGTACAAGCTGATCATAAGATACAGAAGGCCAAGAATCTTACAAAGGGTTTCAATGAAAGGCCTTATGAAGCTAAACATGCACCTAACTACTCAGCATGGAACAACATCTCTAGAACAACCTGGAGAAAACCATACTCGAGACACATCTGTTCATGTCAAATGCAATAGACAGAGTGGAGCAAACCACTAATAAGCACAAGACCAAAGGTCTACTGCTTTACCTGTGGAAAACTTGGCCACAAGTCCTTTGAATGCTGTAATTCTCACAAAAAGACAATTCAAGTGTAGGTTCCAAAAGCTAACCAATGAGGACCCATATAAGTGGATACCATGTACAAGCTCTCTATGTTTTTAATGCAGGAAAGACAAAGAGGCATATGATATCTGGATAGTGGATGCTCAGTACACATTACAGGGAACAAATCTATCCTTGAAGACTATAGAAAACAACAAGGACCTCTTGTCATATTTGGAGGAGGAAAGACAGGTACAACTAAAGGTTATGGAACCCTTGGTATAAGTTCCGTAATCTTTAGAGATGTTGCTTATGTTAAAGGCTTAAAACATGGCCTGTTATCCATTAGTTAATTGTGTGATAAAAATTATGATGTATCGTTCACTTATGATACATATCAAGTAAAGGATAAAATCACACAAGAAATCAAATTATTAGGAGTAAGAAAAGGAAACATTTATGCAGTAGACTTTGATTCATCACAGTTAGAACAAATAACATGTTTCTATACTAAAGAAGCTAAAGACATAATGTTGCTATGGCACAAAAGATTAGCTCATCTTAATTTTAAAACAATAGCCAGATTGTCCTCAGAAAACCTAGTAAGAGGATTTCCACAAGTAAAGTTTAAAAAAGATAAACTATGCAGACCATGTCAGGAAGGAAAGCAGACTAGAGCAAGCTTTAAACCCTTTAACTCTTCAGAATCAACTAGAATTCTGGAATTATTACATATGGATCTTTTTGGTCCAGTTGAGGTAGAAAAAATATACTTTAGTTATAATAGATGACTATTCCAGATATACTTGGGTAATGTTTTTACATAAAAAGAGTGAAATTTATAGCCTGCTGACAAGATTTCTTAGACAAATTCATAATGAAAAAGGCATAGAAATAATCACAATTAAAAGTGATCATGGAACTGAATTTGATCAAAAAGGAGTAGATGTCTACTGCAATGATCATGGAATTAAACACAATTTTTCAGCACCTAGAACACCTCAACAAAATGTTATGGCTGAGAGAAAAAATAGAACACTCATAGAGGAAACTAGGACAATGCTTTTTGATGCAAACTTATCTAAAAGCTTCTCGGGAGAAGCAGTCAATATAGCTTGATATACTCAAAATAGAAGCACAATTCACAAACTTTATAAAAAGACTCCCTACGAACTATGGAAAAGAAAGACACCAAGTGTCAAATACTTTTATGCTTTTGGATGCATATGTTTTTATACACAACAATAATAAAGCTATCTGCAGAAATTTGATCCTAAGACAGATGAGGGAACTTTCTTAGGGTATTCTACAAACAGCAAAGCCTTTTGGAGTCAGTTCATGTATCATTTGATGAATCTGAAACATTCATAAGAAATGAAAATGTATTTGATGAGGAATGTGCATGTAATGAACAAACTACAGTAGAGGTCATGGAAACTGCAGACAAGGAAGAGTCGTCTGTACACAATAACAATGTAGCCGAGACTAAAGAACAAACTTTACAACAATTTAAAACTAATGAAGAAGATAAAAAAAGATGGATTAAGGCACATACACAGGATGACATAATAGGAGATAAGAATGCACCTGTGCAGACTAGAAGAGCAACAAATACAGAATGTGTATCTGCTTGCTTTATATCAGAAATGAAACCAAAGTTAATAATTGAAGCTCCAAATGGTCCAAACTAGGTAGATGCTATGCAAGAGGAACGGAATGAATTCCAAAGAAATGAGGTATGGTATCTAACAAAAACTATCCAGTTGTAGGCTGCAAATAGGTATTTAGAAACAAATCTGACGAAAATGGAATAGTCATCAGAAACAAAGCTAGATTAATTGCTAAGGGATACTCATAAGAAGAAGGAATTGATTTTGATGAAACATTTGCCCCTGTAGTAAGATTAGAAGCCATAAGAATGTTACTTGCCTATGCTGCATATCAGGGTTTTAAAGTCTATAAAATGGATATAAAAAGTACATTTCTAAATGCAAAGCTGCAACAAGAAGTTTATGATGATCAACCTCCTGGCTTTGAAGACTCTGAATATCCAAGATATGTATATAGGTCAGACAAAGCATTATATGGATTAAAACAAGCACCAAGGGCATAGTATGAAACTCTCTCAACATTTCTATGTGAAAACAAATTTGAAAGAGGAAAGGTAGATACCACTCTGTTCCTCAAAAAACATAAGGAACATATATTGTTAGTGCAAATATATGTTGATGATATTATATTCGGTTACACTAATAATAAACTTTGTGAACGATTTACAGAACTAATAAAATCTAAATTTTAGATGAGTTTAATGGGGAAACTAAAATATTTCTTAGGACTTCAAGTATAATAATTAGAGAGTGGAATCTTTATAAATCAATCCATTAAAGAACACAATTAAAAAGTATGACTTAGAAAGTGATAGTCCTATGAAAACTCCATGAGCACATCAATAAAAATAGATAAAGATGAACATGCAAAGAACATAAATCAAACCATGTATAGAGGAGTAATAGGGTCATTCTTATACCTTATTGCAAGCAGACCAGACATTTAATATGCAGTCTGTGTCTATGCAAGGTATCAATCTGATCCCAAGGAATCTCACTACACTGCAGTAAAGAGAATTCTGAGATATCTCAACGGAACTCCAAACCTTGGTGTATGGTATCCTAGGGAATCATATTTTACACTGATAGGATTTTCAGATGCAGACCTTGCAGGTTGTAGAGTTGACAGGAAAAACACAAAGGGAGCATATCAATTTATTGGTGCAAGATTGATTTCCTGGTTCAGCAAGAAGCAGACCACTGTGTCAATCTCTACTGCAGAAGCAGAGTATATAGCTGCAGGACGCTGTGCTGCATAAATACTATGGATGATATCACAGCTTGCAGACTATGGTATGATACTTTCTGAAACCTCTATATTTTATGACAACACTTCTACAATGGTAATTTCAGAAAATCCAGTTTTTCATTCAAGAATCAAGCATATTGATGTCAGATATCAGAGATCATGTGCAAAAAGGTCACATTAAATTGAAATATATTCCAACAGAAGAACAAATTGTAGACATTTTTACAAAGCCTCTCGGTGAGAGCAAGTTTATTCAATTTAGAGGAGAATTGGGTATACTTGATTTAAATCAGTGAAACTAGCCAAAATGCTTTACTGCTCTACTGCATATGTAAAATGAATGCAGACTAGCATTATTTCTCTACTGCTTGCTGCATACGTGGATGCAGACTAGAAGCAAAATTGCTTTACTGTATTTATTTTTTAGAAAGAATATTAACTTTACAAGTCTATTTTCCTCAAATCACGCAACGGTAAAAAATGATTGGCTGTTACTGTGTAACGGTTAAAAACTTCTACAAATGGTAATTTTTTGGAGACTATAAAAGGAGAAATTTTTCTAAATGAAAATCTCTCTCTCTAAAGCGTTCTAACTCTCTCTATAATCTCGAAACCCTCTGCTACATCAAGAACTAAGACCCTAACTCTCAATCTTCTCAAATTCGCTTTTGAAACTCAAGTTCTTTAAACAAACACTCTTCGAAATGGCCAACACTCCATCAAACATCTCAAAGAAGAGCACTAAATCTGATTAATCGAGCCCATCAAGAAAGGTCAAACTCCAAACTAGTGTTGTGTTCGATTTCAACACATTGCGAAATGAATCAGATGAAGTAAAGGAAGTTACTGATCTCATTCAAGAAGCCGGGGCTCAAGTACTCCTATGAAGGAACAAGCAGAATCTATGATGAAGAAGTACTTGATTTCATCAACAAAGCCAAAGTCATAGACAATCTGTAGTTGATCTCTTACACTTCTACTACAACAAAAGTTACAATCTATATCAAGGCAGATGACTTTCCTCAATCTTTCAACCTACCAAACGAAGGGACGAGGATCATTCCACCTGGAATTATGACAATGGGGAGGCATGTCGTTCTTGTAGAAGATAAGTGGAATAAAAGAATAAGAATAATGAAGTTCTTATCCAAACAGCACAAGATGCTTGCTGATATTGTCAAGAAGGTCATTCTCTCATGAGAATTCAGTAAAGATCAGATTACCATTTAGCAAGAAATCATGTGTGCAATCCTAAAAAAATACGAAGTCAATTGCTGATATTGAAAGAAATCTGTAGACGATCTGGGCTGTAGAAGAAAGAGCTCAGCTGCACATAGTTCAAACCTCTCAACTACTTAGTCAAAAGAGGCAAGTTTAGATGCATCAGAAGGAACAAAGGGAAGGAATGATTAAAGAGTTTGTGACACAACACAAACTGCCAATCCAAAGGCCAACAAGGACTGGAAAGCAAACGAGATCTTCCAGACCAAGACTAGTTCCCTCAGGACAGCAGACTCTTTACAAAGTTAATTCAGATGGATCTTGGACTCTAATTGGAGAAACTGAAGGAATAATAGAAGCCGAAGTCCTATAACTAGCTCAACTTCAGAAGAAGACGGCCAGTAGGTCAACAAGACCAAAGGAAGCACACTTTCTTCTCAATGACACACTCGAATTCAAGGACTCCACCTTGAAAACTACCAAACTCAAACACGCAATACTTTGACCTATTGAGTTTGTTAACACACTAGCAGTCGAGGCAGAGCTAAAAAAAGCTCCTAATTAAACATATCCAAGCTATAGTCGAAGAGATATATGACTATCTCTCTAGACCTGACTTAGGAGAACATCAGCCATCAGGTGATGATGGTAATAATGGTGGTAATCAATAGCATCCTAATGCTCAGGATGATGATGATGACATCATTGAAAAAGTTGCAAAGGAAGGTCTCCAGGAACAGCCTACCACAGCTGAGACCACTGCATAAGAGTTTCCTACAGTAGAAGAAGCAGTTGAGAAACCAACAAAAGAACAACCTGCGGAAAATGATGAAGCTATAGCTATGTTTCAAGCAGAAGGATATGAAACAGAAGAATCAGCAGCAGAGACATAAGTAGTGATCGCCCGTGCAGCTGGAGAGCAAGCAGCTAAGGTTCAAGCAACAGAACTGAGGTAGAACAGCCTGTAGCAGAAGAACATTCAGATGAACCATCTACAACAAAGTCTTCTGCAGCTAAACAAACTACAAAGGAACTTCCTGAGGTAGAAGCAAAAGAAGAAACAATAGAGGAACTCCTTGAAATAGAAGAACAAGAGGAGGAACTACCCACAGTTGAAGATCTAATAATGGCCACATCCACAGCAGGCTGGGATGTAATACTACCTCACACTGTAGCTGAGACAAAGGATGCAAATGAGGGAGAACAATCAACTCTAACTCGTTTGGCCTTCCTTACACAGTCTGTCTAATCTGTTGTTTACACCACCCTCCTTATTTGGAAAGGTACAAACACAAGTAGATCCACCCTCCATAGGAGTTACACAAGGAATACCAAGCAGCAGTGCCTTTGAAACTCAGACAACCGCTCCATCTGTAGTCAAGACACTTAAGGATACATTTGATGATGACATTCAAATCATCTCAGTTCAACCAAGGCCACCTACAAAAAGGATACACTCCTCTCCCACGGAGGACACTACAGGCTACAGATTGGGAAGATTGGATCAAGAACTATACAACATGCACGAATGAAACAAAGAAGAGTTTGTAGACAATAGCTGAAGAGTTTGAACATAAAAGCGAAACAAGAACTCAAGGCTTTGAAGATCTTGGAACATCCCTTACAAGCTGACAGTAGAGATCATTGATCAAATACAAAAAGCCAATGCCCTCAACCTTCAACAATACAAATTGAGCTCTTCAAATCTCAACAAATTCAAAGGCCAACACAAAGCTGATCTAAGAAAACTGAGCAAGGCTCTACAAACCACTCAATAACAACTTGATGAGACTATACGCATCAATGACACCAAGTTTGGACTCCTAGAAACCAAACTGGAAGTAGTTCAGAAGAACATATTCTCAAACTTCAAGCTATGCGTACTGCCATTGAAGCTCTCACCTCCACCTTGAATGCAAACAAAAAGGAGGAGAAGCAGACTATAGAAGAGACATAGAGAACCCCTGCAGTAAAGTAGCAGAAGGCCCCAGCTGAGACTAAGGAGGAGAAGTCTTCTGCAACCAAGAAGAGACATTTCTCTCACAGAGACAGGGAAAGTTCTGCTAAAAGACAAAGACATCATGGAGAACAATCTTATGAAGAACGCAGACGACACAGAGAGTCAGAAAAAAGATCTTACATGCGCAGAACAAAATCAGAGAAGGAACACAAACTCAAGCACAGCAAAGGAAAGATGCATCAAACGTAAGCATAAATATCTCTACTGCTCTTTCTTTTTCTTGATGTTTTTGGTTTGAAAAACAATGTAAACAAATTGGTTGAACTGTAGTAATCTTGTTGTTTTACATAGGAGTTTTTGTTAGCATCAATTTAGGATGACAGGAATGTACAATTTCTCCAATTGTATAGAAATTGATGTAACAAAACCAAGATGTATTAGTCATAATATAGTTAGTATGTTTAGGCTAGAAGTCGAGTAGGTAGTTGCAGTATAGGTTGGATGCTAAAGAGCATATGGTTGTAGATGATAAAGATCAGATAAGTCACCAGATGTAGACTACTGCAAAGGACTTTGGCTAAGCACCTAAGGCATCGATGAGCAACAAAAGAAGGTCAAAGGCTTCAGGATCTACGATTAAGCTTGTAGACGAGGACCAACATAGAATGTATCAAAGTGCAGCAGATCTGTGTGTAGATGAGGTTACAGCAGGGACTGGCTGGTACATACAAGATCTCACAATACAGTATGCAGACTAAGGTACAGCAGACTAGATGCAGCAGAGATGGCTGTTGACGGTTGGGTCAAAGGTCTGGAGTCAGTCAAATTAAGATTTGAGTTAAAGCAGCGACAACATAATTTCTGAAATAAGTGGACTGCCAACATCAGAAACAAGATAGTGGGGGACACGAGTGACAAATTATCATATCAAAAACAGTACCATGTTGCTTGGGTTTGTTTTCTAAGCCTATAAAAGGAAACCATTGAAACTCATTAAAGTAAGGCTATTGAATGTGATTGAAAGACAAGTGTGCAAAGCAATCAAAAGTTCAAAGATTTCTCAAGAGAGCTAATTCATGAAGATTACAGTGAAATGAGTGTCACTAGTCTATAGAAGGATATATTTTGCAGTAGAGTCCTGAGTGTGGATCTGTGCAAAGGATCTGAATCTTTCATCTTTTGTACAAGTTAGATAGCTTGTAAAAAGTAGTTTTCTTGTAAGCTCAAACAAGAAGATAGTGATACTCACCTCTTGACTTGACTACACTGGTCATCAAGGGAAGACTGAACTAAGCTCTCGATTATCATTTGATAACGAGTGTCTGAACCATTATAAATACTGTGTCTATTACTTGTCTTTATTGCTTGATATTTAGAACTGTTAGAAATAAATCATTACAACCAAACAGAGATAAACTCAAAGAGTTTGAACTCTTTGATACAGACTACCTAAGTGGTCTGCATAGAAAAGTGGTCTGCAAAGAATTAATATTCCGCATTAAAAGTAAGAAAATGTTTTCGATACAACCTACTCACTCCCTCTCTAGGTTGAATCTTGGACCTTACAATGTCCCAACACAATTCCTTTTACTATCATAGATGGCATTTTTCATAGTTAATAACTATATTTTCTTAATACAACTTTTAAACACCATTTCAAGATTTTTCAAGCATTCGTCAAATGAATTGCCAAACATAGTAAAATCATCCATGAGGACTTCAATAATATGAGAAATATAATTAGAAAAAATTGACATCATATACCTTTGAAATGCAGTCAGTGCATTGCATAGGTCAAAAGGCATACGCTTATACGCATATGTACCAAAGGGACATATAAAAATTGTCTTTTCTTGAACTTCAGGAGCAATTACTATTTGATTTTATCCGGAATAACCATCCAAAAAATAATAATGTGACCTTCCATCTAATCTCTTAAACATTTTGTCCATGAAAGGAAATGAAAAATGATCATTTCTAATGGCTAAATTCAATTTACAGTAAATTCCCCTAGGGTATATGTTTTACAAAATAATTTCTATTTGATACAACCTACTGAAATATTTCCATTTTATACATCTCCTTTCAATACACGCTCTCCGCCTCCTCTCACTTCTCTCCACTTCCACCGCCTCTCTTCATCCCCTCTCCCTTCACCTCCACCTCCCCAAACTCATCTCCCAT
Organism: Drosera capensis; assembly: GCA_001925005.1. NCBI lineage: Eukaryota > Viridiplantae > Streptophyta > Magnoliopsida > Caryophyllales > Droseraceae > Drosera > Drosera capensis. The sequence goes on along the minus strand of LIEC01010949.1, from coordinate 60,387 downwards.
TCATCCCCCATCACACCCTAGAATAATTCCCCCAAATCCCAAATGCAAATCGATAGGGTTGTGGAAAGACTTAAAGGTCCTCATCCACATTGAAGCAAGCGCAGTTGTGGTTGCCAAACTAGTCAACTTCTCAAAGGATGAACGTGCTATACATGAGATGTTTGGTCTGAGCTTCGCATCTCCATGTTCAAGGAAGATGTCATTTTGCTGGAGAAACGGCGTGCCTTCCATCTTATACCATCGCAATAGGCTTCCATTAGTTTATCTTAGTTGACTTAAAAAGTTCCTTAGATTAGCGTCTTCTTTATGTGTAGCCAATTTGGATTTGAGTTGATAGCTATGTTGTGTTTGACATCCACCTTTGTAGTCGATTCGGAATTTTTCCTAATTTTTTAGTCGTACTTTTTATACGTCTGAAGATTGCCCCTTTGATCGACAATGTTTCGAATTGGAAAAAAAATTAAAAAAGTGCGTCTTTATTATGTCAAATAGTGCATTTGTATTGTGTCAAACAGTGTGCCTGAAGATTTGATGAATGTTCACGCATACTGTTTGTAATAAAGCAGGCAAACTGTTCATCCTCCATAATCCGCTCTATGAGACGACAAGGTTCTGTGATTAGACAGAACTTGAGGGCGTCGAGTTGGCAAGAGGGAGATGGTATGCTACGAATCAGATACTGCCTGAAGGGCATCGAGTTGGCAAGAGGGAATTGATATGCTATGAATCAGATACTACCCGATGGGTTTGTGATCATTGTAAGGGGAAGGTGGAAAGTTCCACCGAGTTTTACCCACCTCGTTAGGACAAGGCCGTTGTGTTTTCGTTTCTGTGCAAGACGAAGGACAAACAAGGGAACAATCTGTATCCCTATGTTCATCTCCTACCTGACAGGAATCTATTCGTGTTTGCGAATAAGCAGGCCGTGTTGTATGATCACGGCTAAAATCTAATCCTCATAGAGTACTCGCCACTAGAAGGAGGGCCGAGAAACTATCCGTCTGCGGGATCATCCGTCATTTTGACCGTGATTATGGTTTGTGGCGGAGCGGAGTATGGGCAGTCATTCGGATGGAGACAGATTCTCCATCACACGACAGCTATGGCCGAATTGTGGTGACGAAGGCCAATCCAGTTTGTGGTAGACAAATGAAGGAGAAGGAGGATTGTTAAAACTTAAAATTATAAATAATAGGAATCATTTTTTTGTATTTTTTGGGAATATTTTCCTTTAATTTATGATAATTAATGCATACTCTTCAGCGATTTTGAAGTTTTGTGACGATCATTTCACCATTATCTTTTAGCTTCTAATAAAATTCGACGCATACAAGTGGATGGATTAATTCCTTTAATATTAGTAATTGTCCAACCAATTGTTGTCCTGTATCTTTTTAAAACATTGACCAAAATTTCATCTTGGGAATAGGTTCAACCAAAATTTTGACTTGAAAACATTTTGGGGTAAAATATATGTTGAAATTCAAATGGGGATTTTAATTTAATTCCCCCTTTTATTTTAAGAAAAATGGTTGAAGATTTGGAAAAATATTTTAAATAAATGCGTGGTTGAAAAATTACTACAACGGTTTATTTCCTGTTAGCTATGGTAAGAACCATTTTCTATTTTATTTTTGAAAAATAAAAGGGTTGTTTTTTGTATCATTGAAGTCATCATTCTAAGGTTAATAATTGGTTGTTTATGTATATTTAATTGGTTTTTTAGTATACATCATTTGGTATGTTTACAAAAAAATTTCTAAACCAAAAAATTTAATGAGAAAATATCAATTGATGGATCAATTATTGTGATTAATCATTTATATTTTTTAAAATTGGCGAAGTAACTTAGGAATTGAAAAAATGTGCTCTTTGATTCATAGAAACGAATTCATGATCAATTGCGTCATATCGTAAGGGTGTGTCAACAAATTCATACACATTTTTTTCTTATTGGTTTAATCTTTGAATTAAAGATGATATTGAACCATAAGCTTCACTCTAACTGATTTACTTTAAGGTGTTTTTTCATTCCTTACGTGTCCTCGTTTCCAACGTCGATTTGATAGTTCACATTTCCACGCGGAATCAATCACCTCGTTTTCAAACCCCACCAAGAACCAAGTGAGCATCATACAGCCCAATAAACAATCCGAAAATAGCCCACTGGCCCCACAACCCACGACAAAGTCTTCGACGCACACTCCTCCCTTGACCATTGACACTCTCCGCGTACCAATCTCCACCCTCCGATTTTGCCGCCAACAATCAAACATGGAAAACAAAAATTAAAAATTGATAAAATTACAATCAAGTCATTATTTTTATATTCCGTCAGTCCACGAAATGACCAATTCAACGGTACGAATTCGACGTTACAAAATTGAAAGTTACAATGTCCATTTCCCCGATGGCACTGCTGCTGAGCAGGAAACCTACGACCACGATGATGGACGCTAGGACAGCCGCGGAGAAGGCCGTGGCGGCGATCGGATGCGGATATGATCTGACCACTGATCTGAGGTTCTCGGGATGCAAGGCGTGGCTGGACGGGTCGAGGCTGATATACGTGGATGGGATGGAGACCGGACAGCTAGTGCTGCCGGGCGGGGTTGTGGTGGGAGACGTGCCGAGGGCGATCAAGGCGGATAAGGGGGAGCGGACTCGGTTTCGATCTGATGTGATCTCGTTTAATCAGGTTTGATCGCTTGTGAATACTTGAGCTGCAAAAAATGCTCTCAAGTTTTTTTCTTTGTTTATGATACTTGAACCTGAGATCTTTGGAAATAAATTGTTTTCTGTCACTCAGACCAATAAGATGATGGTGGTCGTTTTGTCTATTGGACTTTGAGTATACTCTGTTGATTGATTGAATTGAGCATAAGACAAACAAAGATCGTCATGTAGGCACTTCAGCCTTCTTGTGAATTGATCATCTTAAGCATGTTGTTGGCGCAATTTGATGTTGTTCTCATCCGCATAAGCCATTTTTTGTTGCTGAAATTCCGTTTGGAAAACCCCTTGTAAAGCCTACGACGCCTTAACAAAGCCTTTCGTTATCTGTGGGTCTCAGATGGTGGAACAATTCAATCAGGACCTATCTTTATCCGGGAAAATACCCAGCGGCACGTTCAATACGATGTTTAACTTCAGTCGGAGCTGGCAGAAGGATGCCGCTGCGACTAAGAGCCTCGCTTTTGATGGCTGGTTCATCACTCTATACACCATTGAGCTAGCAAGATCTCGCATTACGCTTTTAGATGATGTGAAGCAAGATGTCCCATCTTCTTGGGATCCACAAGCCCTTGCGGAGTAAGATATCTTAATCTAGCAAAGTGGTATTGATAGTTGATCTTCTAATATATGGTGCGTGTGGAGCTGACTTTTGTTATTCGTTTCTCAGTTTTATCGAAAAGTGTGGTACTCACATCGTCACTGGAGTAAAGATGGGAGGTAAAGACGTGATCTACCTCAAGGAGTTAAATGGTTCAAATAGGCAACCATACGAATTGCAACGACTACTTAAGGATTTAGCTGATCAAAGATTTTCTGAAGATTTAGTTGAAAGCTCCAAATCAGACTCTAAGACCACACCAAGAACGCTTAAGGTACAAAAAGAATAAGAAAATGTCTCACTTTTGAACATAAAATCCTGAAATTTGCATTTTTGACACATTAGTTCTCGAGCTATCATCGAGTTCTCATTGTACCTTCAATTCATTTTGTCAATTTCAGTTGATCTTACGAATGTATCAATGTTTCTGAAATAGTAGGAGCAGTTTTGTCCAGCATGAACCTAATCAGACTCATATGCTCATCATTTCAGGATGGAAATCATGGCCCTGCGGATTTGCGAACGTTCACCTCATTTAGGCCATCTATTGCTTATCATTCAAAGAATGAGGTACAGTATCAGGCATATTTTTGCTTACCAATTAGCGACCTCATTTAGGCCATCTATTGCTTACCAATTAGGTCCTGAAATCCGCAATTTCGTCAATTTAGTCTCTGATCTAAATTTCAGTATCAAAAGAAAATAGCCAGTCAGCATAGGTGGAAATTTAACTCTAGCTTCTTCTTTTTTGTGTCTTTTCAGGACGTAATAAGCGTTAAAATACGAAGAGGAGGCATTGATCTGGGTTGCCATAAGCAGTGGCTTTCAGCTATAGCAGATTCGCCTAATGTAATATCCATGTCTTTTGTGCCTATAACTTCGCTTCTGAATGGAGTCCAGGGCTGTGGATTCCTCAGCCACGCGATAAATCTATATCTAAGATGTAAGTATCTCTTGTATCATGTTTGTTTTTTTGATTTGGTGAAAATGTTCTTTACTGTTATAGCCTTCTCAGCTAACCAGAACTTCTTCGCTTTGACTGTATGATATAATCTGCAGATAAACCGCCCATAGAGGAGCTAGCAGAATTTCTTGACTTTCAGTTACCTCGACAATGGGCTCCTGCCTATGGTGATCTCCCATTAGCACTTCGTCACAAGAAAAATGCAGCTCCTTCACTTCTGTATGCATTCATGGGTCCAAAGCTTTATATCAACACAGAACCGGTAAGTCGTCTTCTACATTTTCAATGCTTAGAATAATGCAATTCATCTACAGCAATCAGAATGGAGCTTATTTCACTAACTGCATTCTCTTCTTATGCCGAATATAGGTCGACACTGGGGACCGTCCAGTGACAGGCATTCGATTATTCCTGGAAGGAAAGAGAAACAACCACCTAGCGATTCATCTGCAGCACCTCTCCGCTCTTCCTAAGAACCTCCTACTGTTCGACGATAACTGTTGTCAGCTCATCAGCCATGCTGCTGATGACCGAAATTACCTTGAACCCATCAAATGGGGCGTACTCTCTCATATCTGCACAGCTATAGTCGAACACAACAATTCATGCATCGAAGAAACAGTCTCTATTGTCACCAAGGCATGGCTAGAGGTGAAAGGTATCGGTATGAAAAAGGCTCTTTGCTTAAGGCTTGGATTTTCGATGGTGGCAGCTGCTAAAATTCGTCGGTCAGAATGGGAAGGACAGTCGAGTTTATCTCAGAAGTCAGGTATTTTTTCTAGTCTTATCAGCGGAAGGATCAGCCAAGGTTTGAGTCCTCCACAGAATCCACCAAAACCAGATATCAATTCAGCGCTCTTTGCAGCAGGACCTCCTAAACCTGTCGGGACAGGCAAGTTCTTGAGCATCGTGGACACTAGAGAAACGGTTAGAGGCCCCGAAGACCATCCAGGATATTGGGTCGTCACTGGAGCGAGACTCCTTATAGAAGGCGGAAAAATTACAATCAAAGCCAAGTACTCCTTGTTGACCATTATGTCAGATTATTCCGGATCACTGTAAAAAGAACAGACTGCTCAACGCTTTGATTTGCACAACCGTTCTAAAAGCTCAAGGAGGGAAAACTTGTGATAGAAGTTCTTACAGCAACCACGCAATCTATAGCCTTCTCAATTCAGATAGGAGAATTGTGCATGAGCTGGAAGCCTTCTCAATCTCGTACAGTGATGGTAACGGGCTCTTCCCATCCTGTTTGCGGTGTCATGTAATGTCGATTGCTCGAGGCATCAGAAGACTGTTCTTCTGTTCTTCTAAAGGTAAAACTATGTACAAAAATATGTATCAACCATTGTTATCCCAGTCCATTGCTTCATTTGTAATTCCTCTGCTGTTCTTGATTCAATATAAATGTAGAGAATGAAACGATAGTGTAAGGTTTGAGTTTCAACCTAGAGGGGTGAGAGGTGAATAGGTTGTTCGAGATTTTATTAATCTTTTCTACGTAATAATGATATTGTGCAGACTAGTATTGTGTGCAAACTAATTAGGTAGTCTGCAGATGATACTATCTAGTCTGCACTAGAGATTTGCAACTCCTTGAGTCTTTATCTCGAGTTAGGCTCTGATAATTTGTTAAAAGCAATTCTAAGTATCAGTATAAAGAAAGCAGTAAGTGGACACAATATTTATACTGGTTCAAACACTCGATATCAAATGATGATCGAGAGCTTAGTCCAGTCTTCCCTTGATGACTAGTGTAGTCAATCCAAGAGGTGAGTATCACTATTTTCTTATTTTTGTTTACAAGAAACTTTCCTTTTACAAGTTATCTAACTCGTATGAAAAGCGAAGAACCTAGAGACTTTCCACATATCCGAACTCTGGACTCTACGGCAAGATTTTGTTCTTCTGCAGACTATTGACACTTTCGATTGTATCTTCACGACTTGGCTTTCTTGAGTAATCTTTTTGTTGCTCGATTGCTTTGCATTCTTTTGCTTTTCAATCAACGTTCAACAAGAGCACTTCTCAATAAACCTCATCGGTTCTCTTTTAAAGGCTCAAGGAACGAATCCTTTTTCCAACGTACTATTTCTGGCAGTCCACTCATGTTCCCCATTATCTCGTTTTTTATGTTGACAGACCATTGATGTCTCCACTATCTCGTTTCTGATGATGGCAGTCCACTGACTCCAGAATTAGTCTCGTTGATACTTTAACTTGAATCTTCACTTGACTGATTTCAACCCTCTAACCCCACACCGGCAATCATCTCTACTGCAATTCAGATTGCTGCATGATCTCGTCTGCACACAATCTCTGTTGCAACATCTCGTCTGCACACAGTCTCTGTTGCAACATCTCGTCTGCAGAGTCTCTGATTCAGTTTATGTCTTGCCATGTTGGTCCTGGTCTACAATCTCAATCTTTTGTTGTGAAGCCTTCATGGTCTTTCGTTTGCTTGTCAATATACTAGTTGTTCATCCAAAGTCTTCGTAGTAGTATGCATCTGGTAGTCTGCACTATGCACTCTTGCATCTGCACTCTTGCATCTAACCTAGACTGCAACTACTTACCTGACTTCTAGCCTGAACATCCTAACTATATTACAATTAATACATTTAAGTTTTGTTATATCAATTTCTATACAAACGAAAGGATTGCACATTCCTATCAATCTCCCCCTAAATGGATGCTAACAAAAACTTCTATGTAATACAACAAGTTTTCTTGATTCATACAGAGTTTGTACATTTTTTAATTTAAATTTCAACTTAAAATTGAGATTTTGACTAAGAACATTTTTAGTCTTACCTTTGATGCTCTTTCCCTCGTCTGCATTGATATCGCCTTTCCTCCTCGGATTCCCTGCTGCGTTTCCTATGTCTGTCTTCTTCGTGATGTCTTTGTCTCTTAGGATCCCTTCCTTGTTCTCAAGAGTTTTTCCCTTTGCTTCAAAGATTTTCTCCTTCTCCCCCTGAGTTGCAGAGGGGTTTTGTTGTTGCTCATCTGCATCAGGTCTCTGCTCTTCAGAAGGTTTCTCCCCCTTTTTGTTAGCACTCAGTGCAGAGGTGAGGTTTTCAAGAGCCATCGTGACCCCCTTGAGTTCAAAGTGAATGTGTTTCTGGACTACTTGGAGCTTGGTCTCGAGAAAGCCAAACTTGATGTCATTGATTCTCATGTGCTCATCAATGTTACTTTGTGTCGTCTGCATGGTGTCATTGAGCTTGCAAAGTGCTACAGACTCTTGCTCCTTGAATCTTCTGAAGTTGGAGATGTGTGTTCATTGAGTATGAAGATGCACTGATCGATTTTGCTTCATCTGATCAATGACTCCTACTGCTAGATTACTTAGAGTCTCGCCAAAGTTAGCAAATGTTGATTTTCTGAGTTCTTTCTCTGCTGCAAGGTCTGCTGCAATTGACTCCAAGGCTTCGAGGAGATCATGGAAGGCATCTCTGATCCATGAGTGCATTCCATAAATCTCTTGATCAAGCTGACATAGTCGATATTGTGTTGTGTCTTCTGAGGTTGAAGAGGGAACCTTTTCACCTTGCTCATGTGGTTGGACAGATAGGACTTCAACTTCATATTCTTCAAAGACTTTCTTTAGGTCTTTAATTGATGTTGGAGTCATTTTGGCGTCTGAGGTATCACTGTATATAGACTCCAGAGCCGCAGAGGGTACATGTGGTTCCATTTGAGCTAAACCAAAAGCAGATGGTGGAGTAAAGACTATGTGCTCAATGTCTCTAGATAGAGTTGCTTGATGTGCTGCTGCTGCAACCAAAGTGGTTTCGTCTGTATCAGTTGTCTCGTCTGCAGGGGTAATTGTCTTGTCTGCATGTATTGAGACTTTAACGGATGCAACCTCATCTGCAAGTGTATCTTCTGCTATAAGAGCAATGATCAATGGGGTTTCTGTAACAGATTCTTCAGTTGGGGACTCTGAATGACCTGCTTCTTCTGTTTGAAGTGTAAATGGTTCGGCTGGAGTGATAGCTGGAGAGACATTTCCCTTAACAGCAGTTGTCTTGTCTGCAATAACCTCGTCTGCAGCCTCCTCTATAACAGATTCAGGTTTTTCCGTATTAGTCTGCTGTATTTGCACTCCTTCAGCAGCTACTTGATCTATGATATCATCTTCATCATCATGAGGGTCTTGTGGAGGTGGATCTTCTTGATGATCATCTCCATTGTCCTCTGCTGGTTGATGTTCTCCCAGATCAAGTCGAGAAAGGTATTCATAGACCTCCTCAGTGGCAGCTTTGATGTGTTTCTCAAGGATTTTCTTGAGTTCTGCTTCAATTTCTGAAGTATTGACAAACTCTATGTGCCTTAGAAGAGCATGTCTGAGCCTTTTTATCTTCAGCGTGGAGTCCTTGAACTCAAGTGTTCAACTGAACAGGAATTGAGGCTCTTTAGGTCTCGTTGATCTGCTAACTTCCTTCTTTTGGAGTTCAATCAGCTGATGAATCTCCCCTTCGGTCATTCCAGTTATGTCACCCGTCAATGTTTGAGATTGGTCTGGATTGATCTGGTACAGAGTTTTGGGTCCTTGAGGAATTAGTTTTGGTCTAGCAGACCGTGTAATTCTTCTTGTAGTCCTCGCTGGCGCCTCTTGACTCGGTATGGATGTTGGTGTTGTTCTTGGCCTCTTGATTGGTAGATTGTGTTGTGACGCAAACTCCTTAATTAGTTTGTTGCTTTCAATCTTCTGCTTCATCTTGGTTCGAGTCCGTTTTGCAAGCAACTGGGAATCTATAACTTTCTGTTGCAGTAGGTTTGCCTCGACTGTTTTGACCTTCTTCATGACTGATTCAATGATCTTTTCAGGAGAGGGTTTTTCTTGAATTGGTGGTGTTGTAGTCCATATGGCAGTGACAGTGGTTGGTTGGTCATTTGCAATTTGTGCAGTCTCCATTCTACTGCCTAAGAACGGAACAATTGCTGTTGCGGTTGTTGGCTCTGCTGCAAGGGGTCTGATAGTGAGAGTTGGTGTAGTAGAGTCCACTGAGATTGGCTCCATCTGAAGAGCTGAAATTTTGGCCTCAATTTCCCTTATTTCATTATGAGAGTAGCCTTCTGCAACAAGCCTTTGTCTGAATTCTGCTCGAGGTCCTTCCCTTATCTCCTGAAAGCTTACTTGGGCTTCCAAGATTAGACTCTTCAAATCTTCACTTGCTCCTTCCTTGAGGAATTGAATTGCTATATTTGCATCATGAAGGGCTGCAATCTCTGGTTCTTTTGGTGGTATTTTTGATGAAGAGGGCTCAGCTATCATCCTAGTCTGTAGTACTGTAGACTGATCAATGACTTTCTCAGTCTGCACTATTGCAGACTGGGATTCTTCTTCATTGATTTTGATTTGTTCTGCAGCTGGTCTGTCGGATATTGTTTCCTCATCCGAGGTATGTACAATGATTTTCCTTCTTGCAGTCTTCGGTTTTGTCAACTTCTGTTGGGCTGGCTTCTTCGTGGTCTGCTTCTTTGCAGATTGAGTCTGTGCTGCAGTAGTCTGCACTACTACAGTAGTCTGCTTTGTCTTGTGTTGGGTCATCACTTCCAAAGTCTTGGGTGGCTGGACTGTAGGCTTCTTTGTCAGTCCTGAGGGTGCTTTTCCTATCTTTTTGACGTTGATTTGTTTGGATAGGTTCCATGGCCTTTCTTCTTTTTCTTAGAGGTTCATCTTCTGTTTGAGAAGGATACTGATTATTCTTCCGAACAGTGGTAGTCTTGCTCTCACCGATCTTGCAAGTTGATACATGAGTAAACTGACCCAGTTTACTCTTGTTTTTGTAAGGATGTCACACATAATCTCCTGTTGATCGGAGGTTATTTGGTCCTTGCTGAATTCTCTGGAGAGAATGACTTTCTTCACGATGTCGGCAAGCAATTTGTGCTCTATGGATAAGAATCTTTTCATGGTCCTTATTCCCTCATTCCATTTGTCTTGACTTAGCATGGCTTGTCGTCCCAGCTCGACGACTTCAGATGGAATGATCCTTATATCTTCATTTGGGAGATTGAAGCATTGTGTAAGGTCATTAGGGTTCACCTGGATTGTTATTCCTCTTGAAGTAGAGGTGTAAGTGATTTACTGCAGACTGTCTGCAACTTGTGCCTTCTTGATGAAGTCCATAACTTCATCATCATATATTGTGCTTGTTCGCTCACACAGAGGCTTGAGTCCAGCCTCTTCGATCAGGTCTGTTATATCTCTGACTTCTTCTTGCTCATCATGAATTGAATTGAAGTCAAACACCACATCTGTTTGAATTTCAATTCTCTTTGAAGGACTCCTATGAGATTCAGAGGATTTCTGGCTTTTCTTTGATGCGTTGGATGGTGTGTTGGCCATTGTAAAATGATTTGAAAGAATTGCGATGTTTTTGGAAATCGAATTGAAGTGATTTGAAAGAAATTAGGGTTTTGACTTCGTGTAGTAGAGCGCTCGAGAGTTTAGATAGAGAGAGAGTTTGAGAGTTTGTTAGAGAGAGAGAGAGAGTTTAGAGAGTAAAGCGATTTTCTGATTAGAAATCTATAGTTTTTATACTTGTTTGAGAAATATAACCGTTGTCAGTGCTTTTTCTAGCCGTTGCACAGTAACAGTTATTAATTGACCGTTTTGCGTTATTTTAGGAAAGCAGTTATTTAATGTTTAAAAACTGATTTTGTTTCCTAAAATAGATGCAGTATAGCACTATTGATTTTAGTCTGCACTCAACTTATTGACTGAGCAGTGGTGCAGTAGAGCTAGTCTGCATTTTTTATGAGCGATGCTAGTCTGCATTTTACATATGCAGTAGAGCAGAAAAGCATTTTTGGCCAATTTTATTGTTGTAAATCAAGTATACCCAATTCTCCTTGAAATTGAATGAACTTGTTTTGATCAAGAGGTTTTGTAAAAATGTCTGCAATTTGCTTTTCTGTTGGAATGTATTCCAATTTGATATGACATTTCTCCACATGATCCCTGATAAAATGATATCTGACATCAATGTGCTTGGTTCTTGAGTGAAAGATTAGATTTTCTGAAATAGCCATTGCAGACGTATTGTCATAAAATATAGAGGTTTTAGCGAGTGTTGTACCGTAGTCTGCAAGTTGTGACCTCATCCATAATATTTGTGCAGTACAGCTTCCAACAGCAATATATTCTGCTTCTGCAGTGGAAGTAGACACTGTAGTCTGCTTCTTGCTGAACCATGATATTAATCTTGCTCCAATGAATTGACATGATCCACTTGTGCTTTTTCTCAACTGTACATCCTACAAAATCTGCATCTGAATAGCCTATTAGTGTAAAATCTGAATCCTTAGAATACCATACATCAAGGTTTGGAGTTCCTTTGAGATATCTTAATATTCTCTTTACTGCAACGTAGTGAGATTCCTCAGGATCAGATTGATATCTTGCATAGACACACACTGCATATTGAATGTCTGGTCTGCTTGCAGTAAGGTATAATAGTGACCCTATTATACCTCTATACATTATTTGATTTATTTTTTCTTTCCAGGTTCATCCTTTTCTATTTTTATTGATGTGCTCATTGGGGACTTCATATGACTAGCATTATTTGATCCATACTTTTTGATAGTGTTCCTTAAGTATTTGGATTGATTTAAGAAAATTTCCCTTTTTAACTGTTGTACTTGCAGTCCTAGAAAATACTTTAGTTCTCCCATTAAGCTCATTTGAAATTTTGATTTCATTAGTTCTGCAAATCTTTCACAAAGCTTATCATTAGTGCAGCCAAATATAATATCATCTATATATATTTGTACTAACAATATGTGTTCCTTATGTTTCTTTAAGAACAGAGTAGTATCAACCTTATCTCTTTCAAAGTTATTTTCACAAAAAAAAAGTTGATAGAGTTTCATACCATGCCCTAGGTGTTTGTTTTAACCCATATAATACCTTATCAAACCTATATACATGATCTGGATATTCATAATCTTCAAAGCCAGGAGGTTGTTCGACATAAACTTCCTCTTGTAGCTTTCCATTCAGAAATGCACTTTTTACATACATCTGATAGATTTTAAATCCTTGATATGCTGCATAGGCAAGAAACATTCTTATGGCTTCTAATCTTGCTACTAGTGCAAAGGTTTCATCAAAATCACTTCCTTCTTCTTGTAAGTATCCCTTTGCAACTAATCTAGCCTTATTTCTGATAACTGTACCATTTTTCGTCAGACTTGTTTCTAAACACCCATTTGCATCCTACAACTAGATAGTTTTTAGGTCTTGGTGTGAGATACCATACCTCATTTCTTTTGAACTCATTTAGTTCTTCTTACATTGCATCCACTCAGTTTGGATCATTTAGAGCTTCATTTATTACCTTAGGTTCTATTTCAGATATGAAACAGCTAGCCAGGCATTCTGCATTTGTTCCTCTCCTAGTCTGCACAGGTGCATTCTTATCTCCTATAATATCATCCCGTGTATGTGCCGTAATCCATCGTTCTTTATCTTGTTCATGTGATTCTAATTGTTGTTGAGGTTGTTCTTCTGCCTATGCTGCAGTGTTGTCATGTGCAGACGACTCTTCCTTGTCTGCAGTATTAATGATTTCTTCTGCAGTCTGTTCATTGCATGCACATTCTTCATCAAATACATTAGCATCTCTTGGGAATGTTTCTTTTTAATTAAATGATACATGAACTGATTCCTCAATAATCTGTGTTTTCCTATTATATATCCTAAATGCATTGCTGTTTGTTGAGTATTCTAAGAAGGTTGCTTCATCTGCCTTAGGATCAAATTTCTGTAAATAGTTTTTATCATTGTTATGTATATAGCATATGCATCCAAAGGCATGAAAGTATTTAACACTTGGTGTTTTTTCTTTCCACAGTTCATATGAGGTTTTCTTATAAAGCTTGTGAATTGTGCACCTATTTTGGATATAGCAGGCTGTGTTTACTGCTTCTGCCTAGAAGCTTTTAGATAGGTTTGCATCAGCAAGCATTGTTCTAGTTGCCTCTATGAGTGTCCTATCCTTTCTCTTAGTCACCCTATTTTGATAAGGTGATGTAGGTGCTGAGAAATTATGCTTAATTCCATGATCATTGCAGTAGACATCTATTCCTGTCTAATCAAATTCAGTACCATGATCACTTTTGATTGTAATTACTTCTATCCCTTTTTCATTTTGGATTTGTCTAAGGAACCTTGTTAGCAGACTGCATGTTTCACTCTTTTTATGTAGGAATATTACCCAAGTATACCTAGAGTAATCATCTACTATAACTAGAGTATATCTTTTCCTGCTTAAACTTTCTATCTCAACTGGACCAAAGAGGTCCATATGTAGTAGTTCAAGAATCCTTGTTGATTCTGAAGAGTTTAAAGGTTTAAAGCTTGTTCTAGTCTGCTTTCCTTCCTGACATGGTCTGCATAGCTTATCCTTCTTGAATTTTATTTATGGGAGTCCTCTTACTAGGTTTTCTGAGGATAATTTTGCTATGGTTTAGATTATGGGTGAGATACATCCTCTTCTAACTCAAATAGAGGACAAACACTATCAAGGAATCAACCATCCTTGGAACAAGTCAATCTCACCAAGGCCAGATGGTAAATAGAGAGGAAACAACATCAAAATACCTCCCAGACTAGCCACCCTAATCTTGTCGGAGTCATACCTTCTAGATGTCAAAGCATTTTGAAATTTGAATAGCTAGTAGACAACTCCAATCTCTACAATATATTCAAAATTCAGCTCCATCGGATAAGATTTGACTATCCAAATAGTCGCTCGAATTTGACAGATCTGTAACCTCCTAAGACTAGATTGGCTATGTACATACCATGTCATATATAAGACAGCCAACTGTAGATGAGTAAGTAATAATTGACATCTCTTCTCTTTGATGCAAAGCAGATGGACACGACTTCTTACTCAGCTTAAAGTGACTAATGAGAGGCGTGCTCACAAATTTTGCACTCTGCATATTAAACCTTTCTAGATGTATTCAATGTATTTCTCTTGAGATAACCACAACTTTCTTGTCTTCCTATCACGAACAACTGGCATCCCTAGGATTTGCTTAGCTGGTTTTAAGTCCTTCATATCAAAGATCTTGAATAGCTGCTGGTTCATATTTTCAATCATGGTGAGATCTTGCCCAATGGTTAGTATATCATCGACATAAAGAAGAAGAAGAACAAACTTACCACCAGGAAATCTTCTGAAATATACACAAAAATCAGCCTTGGTTCTTCTTTATCACAAACTTAGAATAAGTGAATCAAACTTTTTATACCACTGATGTGATGCGTCCTTCAGTCCATAAAGACTCTTCTTCAGCCTGTACACCAAATGTTCTTTACATTTCACTTCAAAGCCCTCAAGTTACGTCATGTAAATTTCTTCAAGTCACCATGAAGAAATGTAGTTTTTAGTTTATTAGAGAGAGAGAGAGTAAGAATTTCTTCAAGTCACTGTTGTGGAATTTTAGGCAGTCACTTTTAAAACATTAATTTCATTCCAAAAATAAAAATATAGTAGAGTAAGAATAATGATAGTCTACATTTCACATTTGTAGTAGAGCAATAGAGCATTTTGGTCATTTTATTGATTCAAATCAATCATACCCAATGCACCTCGGAATTGAATAAATTTGCTCTCATCAAGAGACTTTGTAAAAATATCTGCAATTTGTTTTTCTGTTGTAATTTATTCTAATTTAATATGACTTTTTTGCATATGATCTCTGATAAAATGATATCTAACATCAATATGATTGGTCCTGGCATGAAAAACTGGATTTTCTGAAATTGGCATTGCAGAAGTGTTGTCACAAAATATTGGAGTTTTAGAAAACATCATACCGTAGCCTGCAAGTTGTGACTTCATCCACAGTACTTATGTAGCACATCTTCCTGCAGCTATGAATTCTGCTTCTACAGTAGAGGTTGCTAAACCATGAAATCAGTCTTGCACCAAGAAATTGACATGATCCATTTGTGTTTTTCCTATCAACTCTACACCCTGCAAAGTATGCATCTAAGTAACCTGTTAGTGTAAAATCTGATTCCCTAAAATACCATACACCCAGATCTGGAGTTCCTTTGAGATATCTTAACATTCTCTTTACTACATTGTAATGGGGTTCTTTGGGATCAGATTGATCTCTGGAGTTCCTTTGAGATATCTTAGCATTCTCTTTACTACATTGTAATGGGATTCTTTGGGATCAGATTGATATCTTGCACATATACAGACTGAATACTGGATGTCTGATCTACTTACAGTAAGGTCTAAAAGTGAGCCTAATATTCGTTTATATATTGTTTGGCTTTTTTTTTTCCACTCTCATCCTTATCAATTTTTATGGTTGTATTCATGGGGGTTTTCACGTGGCTTACTTTTTCTAATCTGTATTTCTTGACTGTGTTCTTCAGGTACTTAGCTTGATTTATAAAAATCCACTTCCTAACTGTTGTATCTGAAGTACTAGAAAGTATTTTAATTCTTCCATTAAACTCATTTGAAATTTAGATTTCATTAGTGTAACAAATCTTTCACACAGTTTGTTACTAGTACAACCAAATATAATATTATCAACATAAATATGCACTAATAGTATATGTTCTTTATGTTTCTTAAGAAATAGGTGGTATGTACCTTTCCTCTTTGAAAGTTATTCTCACACAGAAAAGTTGAGAGGATTTCATATTATGCCCTTGGAGCTTGTTTTAAACCATATAATGTCTTGTTTAACCTGTAGACATGGTGTGGATCTTCAAAGTCTTCAAAATCTGGAAGGTGTTCAACATATACCTCCTCTTGTAACTTTTCATTTATGAAGGCACTCTCACATCCATTTGATGGATTTTGAATCCTTGGTATGCAGTATAGGAAAGGAACATTCTTATTGCTTCTAACCTTGCAACAGGGGCAAAGGTTTCATCAAAATCAATTTCTTCTTCGTGTGAGTAACCTTTTACCACTAGTCTGGCTTTGTTTCTGATGACTGTTATATTTTTATCAATTTTATTCTTGAACACCCACTTATAGCCAACAGTTGGATAATGCTTGGGTCTTGGCACTGGATACCATACTTTGTTTCTTTGAAACTCGTTTAGTTCTTCTTGCATGGCATCAATCCAGCTTGTATCGCTTAAAGATTTATTGGTTATCTTTGGTTCCATTTTTTGATACGAAAGACATTAGCATCACGCATGGATATTTCAAATTCATCAAAGAAAACATGAACTGACTCCTCAACTGTTTGTGTTTTGATGTTATATACTCTAAAGGTTTTACTAGTTATGGAGTATCCTAAGAAGGTTTCCTTGTCTGTCTTAGGGTCAAAATTTCATAGATGATATTTATCATTGTTATGTATGTAGCATTTGTATCCAAAGGCATGAAACTACTTGACACTTGTTGTCTTTCCTTTCCATAATTCATAGGGAGTTTTCTTGTGCAGTTTATGTATGAGACATCTATTTTGGACGTAGCAGGAAGTATTTACTGCTTCTGCCCAGAAGCCTTTTGGTAAATTTGCATAAGCAAGCATTGTTCTAACAGCTTCTATAAGTGTCCTACTCTTCCTCTCTATTACACTATTTTTGTTGAGGTGTTCTAAATGTTGAAAAGTTATGTTTAATTACATGATCATTGTAATAAAGATCTGCTCCTGTTTGATCAAATTCAGTACTATGATCATTCCTAATTTTGATTATTTTAGTGTTTTTCTCATTTTGAACTTGTCTCGGGAATCTAGGTAGCAGACTCTAAATTTTACTGTTTTTGTGCAAGAACACTACCAATGCATATCTTGAATAGTCATCTATTATAACTAGGATATACTTCTTTCTATTTAAACTTTTCTATTTCTACTGGATCGAAAAGATCCATATACAATAGCTCTAGTATTCTATCGGATTCTAATGAGTTTAGTGGTTTAAAGGTTGCTCTACTCTACTTTCCCTCTTGGCATGGTCTACACAAATTATCCTTTCTAAATTTGATTTGAGGAAGTCCTTTCACTAGGCTTTCTAAATTTGATCCATATCATGTTCCACCATATTGTTCCTACAGTCTGTAGTAGAGCATTGAAAACTTGTATATGGTACTCACTCATATGGGTCCTTACTTGTTAGTTTTTGGGATCCGCACTTGAATTATTTTCTTGTGTGGAGTTCAACATTCGAATAATTTGTGACCAGGTTTGTCATATGTATAGCAATAGACCCTTGGTTTTATTGCCCTAGGTGGTCAGGTAGTGTTTTTTCACCTCTTCTGCTGCATTATGCATGTTCAGACGGGCTTCAGATGTGGTTTTCTCCATACAATATTGGAAGTATTGTTCCACACTGAGTAATTCGGTGCATACTGAGGTCTGTATGGCCTTAT
Organism: Drosera capensis; assembly: GCA_001925005.1. Classification (NCBI taxonomy): domain Eukaryota; kingdom Viridiplantae; phylum Streptophyta; class Magnoliopsida; order Caryophyllales; family Droseraceae; genus Drosera; species Drosera capensis. The sequence continues at coordinate 42,707 of LIEC01010949.1, read as the reverse complement.
GATTTTAGACCTTTTGTATCTTGTGGAGTTCTACACCAGTTCTACACCTTCTATACCTAAGTTACTTGTTATACATTCAATCTCTTCATATGCTAGACTTCAATTCTCTCTGAGATTTGCAATCAGCTCGAGATTCTGTTTATATTTCCTTGAGAGGGAAATAAAGCTTTCAAAGGTTTCTTGAAGTGCTTCCTTCAATTCCTTTAAGGTAGCATCTGAGTTAGAGAAATCAAATACCTGTTGTTTATCTTCACTCTTTGCCATGAGACAAAGCTGAGCATTGGAGATTATCTCTTCATCATCCGAGTCTGTCTCACTCTATGTTTTAGCAACATAGGCCTTGTCCTTTTATTTCCTTCCGGAGTTCCCGTTTCTTACCTTTTTTGACTTCTACAAGGGCTTGCCTCAGATTTCTACCTGCAGTATGGGATGTCATTTGGATATTAGATGAGCTACTGTAGAGTAAACCTTGAGGGAATCCCACTGAGGGTAGATCTCCCTTGGTTTGTACCAATCCGAATAAGGGGGAGGGGGGGTGAAAACACCAGGTTTAGAGGAGATGCACCTTAATCGTGCATTTGTTCTTGCCAGAGAGGGTGTCACTAATCAATTGTTGTTGTTCCTTCTTGTTCTGTTGATTCTGCTGTTGTTGACTCTGCTACTGATTCTGCAACAGATGGCTCAGCTGATGATCGTTCCTTGATCCCCTCCTCTACTACCTCATCAATGATGTCATCATCATTATGGTCTTCTGGATGTGGGGATTCATCATGACAATCATCATCATCCCCTGATTATGGTGCTTTCCCTATTGTTGGTTTAGACAAGTAATCATAAATTTCCAGTGTTGCTGCCCTAACATGCTTGTCAACCATCCTTTTCAATTCATAATCCACTTCAGAAGTGTACACAAATTCAACATGCTCCAACTGTGCTTGTTTATGTCTTCTTGTCTCGAGGGTTGAATCTTTGATTTCTAGGGCCCCACTGAACAATGTGTAGGGTTCAATGGGCCTCTTTTTCTTGTTGGCCTCCATTCTTTGATTCGAAACAAGTTGCTCAATTTCTGCCTTTGTCATGCCATCTATTATGCCGATTTATGTCCTTGAGCCCTCTAGGTTTATCCTATATCTTGTTGTTGGCCTTGATGGAATGAGCTTTGGTATTTCAGCATTGGACTTCCTTTTGATTGGAAGTTTATGCTCCTTGATGAACTGTTGGATCATTGTCTCTTTTTGGGGTTTGTCAAGCATTTCATCAGTCTTGGCCCTGTGTTTCATAACTTTCTCTTTAATGGCTCGGACAGTTTCTAGTGCCTTTAGAATTTCTGTCTTTTTTGGAGATTGTGTTTTTGTGGTACTGTTTTGGCCAATGCTTCTAATGAAGTTAAGAGTTGTTCAGCTTTAACCACGGCTAATTCCATTCCGCAATAGGAACAAAAATGATTGCTATTGTAAATGACCCTGTTGCAGTAGTCCTTAACATCAATGAGGCTGCAATAGATACACTCAGTGGTTGCTCAGTCTGCATCCCTTTGAGTTTGGCTTCAATAGCTTCAATCTCTTTTCTTGTATAACCTTGTGCATTCAGCTCTTGTCTAAGCTATGTCCTTAGTCCTTCTCTGAGCTTCCAGGATAAGCTTTTGGAGGTTTTCATCACCACCAGCCTTCAGATACTCCAAAGCGATGTTTGAATCTTTGGTGGTATACTTCTTGAGGATGATCCCTTAATTGCTGCCAAGGTTCTTGGTTCTTCAGAACTCACTTCAGTCTGCTCTTTAGTCGGTGCAGACTGTGCTTCTTCCTCTATTTTTGTAGGCTATGCAGGTGGGAATTCCGATAGCGTTTCCTCTTTTGAAGTTTGTAGGACAAGCTTTTTCCTTGTCTGCTTTGGTTTGGCTTCTGGTGCCTTCTTGATTATCTTTCCTTTGACCTTTTCAGGCTTCTTCTTTTCAGGCTGGTCTGCAGCCTTTGCTGTAATCTGTACTACTGTTGTTTTTGAAACCTATTGGTTGCTTCCTAATCTTTCGGACGTAAATCTGCTTAGCCACATTCCATGGACTTCCATTCTTATCAGAAAGCTTGAGCTTTTCTTTGAGGATTATGCTTATAACCCTTCCAAACAAAGGTTGTATTGCCTCTATTGCTTTGGCCAATTGATACACCAACAGCTTGGCCCAATTGAGTTTGTTCTTGGTAAGGATTGCACACATTATTCCTTGCTGATCAGAGGTGATATGATCTTTTCAGAACTCTATTGACATGATCATCTTCATGACTACGTCTACAAGTAGTTTGTGTGCTTTGGACAAATACTTCTTTATTGTCCGTGTTCCTTCTTTTTGTCTATCCTTGCTTAACATTGCATGTCTCCTATCATTTACCAAAGAGATTGGGATATCTCTGGGTCCTTCATTTGAAACTCTGAAGTGCTGTTCGAAATAATTGGGACTGATGTTGATCCTAATTCGTCTTGTGGATGTGTATATGATGTATTGACAGTCCTCTTCAACTTTTGCCTTTTCGATGAAATCAAGTACCCATTTATCGTATATTCTGCAGGTTTTCTCACATAAGTGCTTCAATCCAGTATCCTATATTAGTTCAGAGATCTCCTTGACTTCATCTCATTCATTTGCCAAGGTTTCGAATCAAGAACTACTCCGGTCTGCAATTCGGTTCTTCTTGTTGGGCTACGTTGCTCTTGGGTTTTGTCACTTTTGGATGGAATGTTGGCCACTTTTAAAAAGAGTTTAGTGAATTTTTACAGTTTGCAAGAGTTAATTTGAAAAGAATGTATTAGGGTTTGCAGTAGTGCACAAGAGAGAGAATGTGCATGGGAACACTTAGAGAGAAATAGAGAGTGAAAAGTGTTTTAGGTTCAAAATGTTTTCATATTTATACTCTTTGAAAAGTTACCGTTGGCATTGAAAAAGTAACCATTGTGCAGATTCAGTCACAGATTTTGACTGTTGTGGAATTTTGGGCAATCAATTTTGAAACGTTATTTCTTTCCAAAATAGAACTATAGTAGAATAGGAATTATGTTGGTCTGCATTCCACATGTATAGTACAACAACAGAATATTTTGGTCATTTTACTAAGTCAAATCAATCATATCCAATTCTCGGAATTGAATAAAATAGGCTCTCATCAAGAGCCTTTGTAAAAATATCTGTAATTTAATCCAATAGTTTACAACCACACTAGAAATACATAGCTTAGTAATTTAATTGTTTTCTTAGTTCTTATTATTTAGTCTTAGCTTGTTTATGTCGAAACCCCCCAAAACAACTTACTTCACAATTTTAGGAAAGATTATATTAATAATTAATTTAAATCATTTGAATAATCGTCTATGTGGGATTAACCCTTACTTCCACTGTAACATTAATTTAATTAATTAATAATGAGAGTGCTTGAACTTAAATTCTAATTTTATACATCAGGCGACAGTCGTATCAATGCCTATGACCAATTACATAGGATAAAATCTTGGGGACGATGATCTAACTAATATATCTTGCAGGAGTACTATAATCTAATATGATATCTCGATAGTTGATGGTCAAGGCATATAATTTGATGTAAGGCCTTACTGTTAGACGTCGTAGACGAAGATGGTCCTCAAGTAATCTTTGGTGATAGTAAGGCAGGTAAGACTAAACATTATGAAACCCTTGGTGTCTTTAAGCATGTGGCCTATGTTGAAGGATTTGATCATAACCTATTGCCCATAAGTAAATTATGTGACAAGGGCTATGGTGTGACCTTCACCAATGGCCTGTGCGAAGTAAGAGATCTCAAATCGAATGAGATTAAGCTGATTGAGAGAAGACATGGCAACATTTACATTGTGGATTTCATGAACTCTTCACCCAATGGCACCACTTGATTTACAAAAAATGAAACAGAAAAGGTGCCAAAGCAACTAGTAAACTCTTTACTCATATCTTCAATCCAGCACATTAGAATGATTGCATAATGGCATTGAGAGATTTTATTTTTTACAAATTTCAAACTTCAAATCTTCGATTTGATTGTTACTCACATCCTTATCCAATCACCAACAAGCCCTGCTATATTCCCAATCTGCAGCACTCCTGCCTTTGTTATAAGTAAGCTCTGCTGCACCTATTTTGCTGCATGTGATGATATGAATGTACAATCTCTCCAGTTGTATAGAAATTGATGAACAAAACTTAGAAATATTAACCATGATATTGTTATTGTGCTTAGGCTGGAAATTAGTTAGGAATCCACAGTCTAGGTTAGATGCTGGAGAGCATATGACCACAAATGAAGAGTATTATGGGCCACCAGATGCAGACTACTACAGAGAATTTGAGCAAAGCAGCTAAGATATGCATGGATAACAAAAGACCTACAAATACTTCAAGATCTGGAATCAATCTTGCAGACAAGGGCAACCTTAATAATACATAAAGGATTGTATCACATCTGGGTGCATACAAGGTTGCAACAGTGACTGGATGTAGACGAGGTCTCAACGGTACTGAGTACAGATTGAGTTGGAACAGATTAGAGAATAGCAAAGATGGTTGCTAAGCTTGGGGCAGAAGTCTAACGATTGATCAGATCAAAGATTTAAGGTATGTAGTGACAATACTAGGATAAAAAAAAAAGTGAGCTTTCAACATCAGTAAAAGAGTCACATATGACAAGCTATCACCATCAGGTCAAGTACAATCACGAGTTCATTCCCTCAGCCTATAAAAGGAGATCAAAGAGCTCAAGGAATAGTGTTGTTGAATGAAGAATTGAACATACAGAGTGTGCAAAATCAATTTGAATTCAAACTGTTCAAGTAAGCTGCAGGAAGAGGAGGATTCACTAGTCTGTATTGAAGAACAGAAACTATAGCAGAGTCCAGGTAAGGATCTGTACAAAGGGTCTAGGTTCTTTACTTTTGACATGTTGGCAAACTTATTAAAGGAGTTGTCTTGTAAGCCAAAACAAGAAGATACTGAACTCACCTCTTGGATTGACCACACTGATCACCAAGGGAAGACTTGACTAAACTCTTGTTTATCAGTTGATAACGAGTGTCTGAACCAGTATAAATCCTATGTTCTTTACTTGTTTTCATTGCTTTGGATTTTTAGAATTGTTAGAAATCAATTAAAACAGCAAATATAGACAAACTCTCAAAGTACAAGTCTCAGTTGGAGACACCCTTGGTAGTCTACGAAGATCATCAGTGCACTCACAGTGGAGAGCAACCACTATGCTCGTTTGACAAATTCAATCACTGAAAGGTGAGAATGCTTGCACATCTGGATTCAATAGATGAAAGAATGCATGATGTAATCACTAATGGGTCATACATTCCAAAGATGCCAGATCGAGTTGATGCATCAAGAAAAGTGGACAAACCCAAATTCCTCTGGACAAAAGAGGACTGGGACTTGGTGCTTTGGTGAACAGAAGGGCAAGAAATCAAATATTCAAAGCTCTTGATGATGATATGTTTGAGATAATGGTTCATACAACCACTGTAAAGAAAGCATGGGACGCTCTATTACTTAGGAATGAAGGAACAATTGAAATCAGTGAAAATAAGAAAGATGTCTTGATGCAACAATACAATTAGGTCTCAATAAGATCTGATGAAAACCTGATCAGTTTCTATGAAAGATTAAATGTGCTAATCAACAATCTCAAGATTTTAGGAAAAACTTTTGATAACAAAGAAGTCAACCTAAAATTTATGAGATCACTTGGTGAGATATGGGGAATAAAGACTATAGCAATAAAGGAGTCCAAGGATCTTGCAAAGATGTCCTTAGCACAGCTATATGGTGTGCTACATACCTATAATCTAGAAATTGAGTAGAAGGGACAAATTAATAAGACTAGGAAGAAAACCCTCGCGTTCAAACCTCAAGAAAAAATTATGAGATTCGTGGCAAAAGAGGAAACCAGTGAAACCTTGTCTGCAAGTGAACATGCAATATCAGAAGAACTTGCACCGATGGACAAGAAGTTCAGAAAGCTATTCAAGAAGAAAAATCTCAAGAAGAACTTCTCAAGTAAGGTCAAAGAAGCAGAGAAGGAGGTCTGCTACAATTGGGAAAAGCCAAGGCACTTGCTGCATAATGCAGAGGACCAGCATAGGAATCGTCTGCACATAGGAACAAAAAGGAGTATAGCAAAGGGAGCTCCGGAAGGAAAGAAAAGGGCAAGACTTATGCTGCTAAAACCTGGAGTGAGGCAGACTCAAATGATGAAGAGATAATCTCAAATGCTCAGCTCTGTCTCATGGGAAGGAATGAAGAAAACAACTGGTACTCGATCTCTGTAATTCAGATGCTACTCTAGAGGAATTGAAGGAGACACTTCAAGAAACTCTGAAAACTTTATTTCCCTTTCAAGGGAACATAAAGAGAATCTCAAGTCGATTGCAAACTTTAGAGAGAATTATAATTTGGCATATGAAGAGATTGGTTGTATAACACGTGACCTAGTAGTGGCTCAAAATGAGGTGAGGAAATCAAATGAGAAGGTAAAGCTTCTCAATGCAGTAGTGGAAACACTCACAAAGAGAAAATGTTGAATTACAAGCTCAAGTAGATACATGGAATGGAAAGACCCTGACTTCGCAAAAGATGCTAAACATGGGCCAATCCTCACATGATAGGTATGGATTAGGCTACGAGGACTAATTGAATGATCTTTCATACTCAAAAGTGAATGATAGTTTCCTAACCAGTTAGAAAAAGGAAAAGCAGACCTCTACCAAAGTCTTACAGAAGGGCAAAGCCTCCACTGTACTAGGTGAGCAAAAGAGTAAGGCCTCTATTCCTCAAACCTAAAGGGTTAAATCCTTGAACAAAGCATCAGCACGAACTGGTTTAGAACAACACAAGATACAAAAAGTCTTGAATCATAAGATTGAAACCATACAAAAGGCCATACAGAACTCAGTATTAACCAAACTACATAGTGTGGAACAATACTTCCAATACTACATCGAGAAAACCACATCTGAAACCAGCCCACACATGCATAATGCAGTAGAAGAGGTGGAGAGAAACACTAGCAGACCACCTAGGGCAACAAGACCAAGGTCTACTGCTATACCTGTGGCAAACTTGGCCACAAGTCATTCAAATGTTAGACTCCACACAAGAAAATAAATCAAGTATGGGTCCCAAAGACTAACAAGTAAGGACCCATACGAGTTGGTACCATGTGCAAGTTTTCAATGTTCTACTGAAGGAACAACGGGATGGAACGTGGTACCTGCATAGTGGATGTTCTGGACATATGACTGGGAACAAAAGCATTTTGAAAGATTACAAAAAGGAAGAAGGACCCCTAGTCATCTTTGGAGGGGGCAAGGTAGGTAAAACTAAAGGTTATGGAACCCTTGGTACGGGTTTTTTATTCTTTAGAGATGTAGCTTATGTTAAAGGTTTAGAACATAGCCTTCTATCCATCAGTCAATTATGTGACTTAAAATATGATGTTTCTTTCAGTTATGATTCATGTCAAGTTAAAGACAAAGTCACCAAAGAAGTCTGATAGTAATGTGCAATCCCTCTAGTTGTATAGAATTTGATGAATAAAACATAGGAGTATTAGCCATGATGTTATTAGTGTACTTAGGTTGGAAATTAGGTAGGTATCTATAGTCTAGGTCAGATGTTACAGAGTAGACGGACACAAATGGAAAGCATTATGTGGGCCACCAATGAAGATTACTATAAAGAATTTCGGCTAAGCAACTAAGATATGTATGGGAAACAAAAGACCTTCAAATGTTTCAGGATCTAGGATTGAACTTGTAGACAAGGACCAACACAGTAATGTATGGATTGCATCAAATCTGGGTACATATAATGTTACAGCAGTGATTGGTGCAGACGAGGTCTCAATAATACTGAGTGTAGACTGAGTGGTAGCAGACTGGAGTGCAACAGAGATAGATGCTAATATTGGGTTAGAGATCTGAGGTTCAATCAAATTGATGATTTGAGGTTCAGAATGTGATAGTACAAGGATCTGAAAAAGGTTAGTTGTCCATCAAAGAAGATTCACATGTGATCAGCTATCACCATCAGATCAAGTTCACAAGTCAGGGTTCATTCCCTCAGCCTATGAAAGGGATCAACGACCTAAAGGGATCACAAGTGTGCAAAAACAATCCAAATTCAAAACTGCTTGAGTAAGCTGAATGGAAAAAGAACAGGAAAAAGAGGGTTTATAAATCTGCACTCAAGAATTGAAGTTGCAGCAGATTCCAGTGAAGGATCTGTGCAAGGATTTAGGTTCTGCGCCTTTGACAAGTTAGCTAACTTGTAAAGTGGTTATCTTGTAAGCAAAAAAAAAAAACAAAAAACAAAAAAAAGATAGTGAACTCACCTCTTGGATTGACTAAACTAGTCACCAAGGGAAGACTGCAATAAGCTCTCGTTTTTCAGTTGATAACAAGTATTTGAACCAGTATAAATCCTGTTTTTTTATTTGTTTTTTCATTGCTGTGAGCTATTAGAATGTTAGAATTTGATCACAAAATAGAAACAAACTCACAAAGTTTAATTCTCTGCTGTAGACTACCTCAATAGTCTACAAAGAACATCGGTGGGTTGAAATTGATTATTCCGTTGAATTATATTGATAAATTTTAAAACAACCTATTCACCCCCTCTAGGTTAAACTTGTGGATCTTAAAATTGGTATAAGAGCCTAACTTTTGAGACGTAACAGTTTTGGAAAGAAAAGGTCATATCTTTTGATTTATATCTACAAGAAAATTTTAACAATTTATTTTGGGAAGAAAATATGACTCCTCCACAATTACCCAAATGCCCCAACAATGAAGAGCCATCAGCATGCTTATTTGAAAACTTAAATCACTGGAAGTTGAGGATGTTTGCACATCGGAATTCAATAGATGAAAGAATACATGACATCATCACTGATGGACCATACATGCCAAAGATGCCAGATCCACTAGACAAGAACAAATCCATCTGGACAAAAAAGAACTGAGATCTAGTACTGGTGGACAGAAGGATAAGAAATCAAATATCTAAAGCTCTTGATGATGATATGTTTGATATAGTGGTTCATACAACCACTGCAAAGAAAGCATAGGATGCTCTACTACTTAGGAATGAAGGAACAAATGAAATTAGGGTGAACAAGAAGGATATCCTGATGTAGCACTACGATTGGGTCTCAATGAGATCGAATGAGGACTTAACCAGCTTCTATGAGAGGTTTAATGTACTCATCAAAATTCTCAAAAATTTAGGAAAGACTTTTGATAATGAGGAAGTCAACCTGAATTTCATGAGATAGCTTGGTGAGATCTTGAGGACAAAGACCACAGCAATAAGGGAGTCTAGGGAACTTGCTAAGATGTCCTTAACCTAACTATACGATGTGCTGCATACCTATAACCTGGAAGTTGAGCAGAAGAGAAAAATTGATGAGGCCAAAAAGAACACTCTAGCCTTCAAGGTTCAAGAGAAAATTCTGAGATCTATGGCAGAAGAGGAAACCAGTGACACCTCATCTCAAAGTGAACAAGTAATATCAAAAGAACTTGCACTGATGGACAAGAAGTTCAGAAAGTTATTCAAGAACAAAAATCTCACGAAAGAACTTCTCAGCAAAGGCCAAAGAAGTGGAGAAGGAAGTCGGCTATAACTGTGTAAAGCCATGACACTTTGATGCACAATACAGATGACCTACACAGGAATCATCTACAGAGATGAATAAAAAGGAATACAACAAAGGGAACTCTTGAAGGAAGGAAAAGGGCAAAGCCTATGCTTCTAAAACATGGAGTGAGATAGACTCAGATGATGAAGAAACAATCTCTAATACTCAACTCTGTCTCATGGCAAAAAATGACGAAAAACAACAGGAATTTGATTTTTCTAACTCAGATGTTACTTTAGAGGAATTGAAGAAGGCACTTCAAGAAAACCTCTGAAAGCTTTATTTCTCTCTCAAGGGAAAATAAAGACAATCTCGAGCTGATTATAAATCTCAGAGAGAATTACAGTCTAGCATATGAAGAGATTAACTGTAACCTAGTAATGGCTCAAAATGAGCTGAAGAAATCAAATGAAAAAATTAAGCTCCTCAATGTAGTAGTAGAGACACTCTCATTGACAAATGCTGAGCTTCAAACTTAGGTAGATATTCGTGCAATGGGAAGACCCTGAACTTGCAAAAAATGCATAACATGGGTCAATCCTTACATGATAAGACATGCTTAGATTACAAGGACTGGTTGAATGATCTTTCACATTTAAAAGTGATTGATAATATCACCACCAGTCAGAAAAAGTCATAACAGACCTCTGTAAAAGTCTTGCAGAAAGAAAAAGCCTCAATTGCACAAGGAGAGAAAAAGAGTAAGGCCTCTACTGCCCAAAGCCAAAGGGTTAAATCCTTGAGCAAAACATCACCATGAACTGGTGTAGAACACCATGAGGTACAGAAGGTCTAGAATCATAATATTGAAACCATACAAAAGGTCATACAGACCTCAGTATGCACCAAACTACATAGTTTGGAACAATACTTTCAATACTGCATGGAGAAAACCACATCTGAAGCCCATCTGCACATGCATAATGCAACAGATGAAGTGGAGAAACACTAGCAGACCACCTAGTAATAGAAGGTTGTGATGATTTATTTTTTAACAGTTCTAAATAAAGGCAAGTAATAGACACAGTATTTATACTGATTCAGACACTCGTTATCAAATGATAATAGAGAGCTTAGTCCAGTGTTCCCTTGGTGACCAGTGTAGTCAAGCCAAGAGATAAGTATCAATATCGTCTTGTTTGTAGTTTACAAGAAACTTCTTTTTACAAGCTATCTAACTTGTACAAAAGATGAAGGACTCAGATCCTTTGCATAGATTCGATCTCTGGACTCTACTGCAAGATATGTTCTTCTATAGACTAGTGACACCCCTTTCACTGTAATCTTCACGAATTAGCTCTCTTGAGTAATCTTTGAACTTTTGATTGCTTTGCACACTTGCCTTTCAATCACATTCAACAGCCTTACTTCAATGAGCCTTAACGATTCCTTTTTATAGGCTCGGGGAATGAACCCAGCAAACATGGTACTTTTTTGATGTGACACCTTGCCACTCGTGTCCTCCACCATCTTGTTTCTGATGCTGGCAACCCACTACTTCAGAATTTATACCGTTGCTGTCTATACCTCAAATCTTTATTTGAATGACTTCAGACCTTTTCTTCTCTGTTGTACTCCAGTATGCTGTAACTTCTAGTCTGCATCTAGTATTGTAAGACATAATCTATACTCTGCAACCCTAGTCTTCACTAAGTCCCTGCTATAATCTCGAGTCTGCACTCAGATCTGATGCACATTATGCTTTTCTATGTTGGTCATCGTCTATAAGCTCAATTCCAGATCCTAAAGCATTGCAGGTCTTTTGTTACCCATTAATTCCTTAGCTACTTATCCAAAAATGTCTCTAGTAGTCTGTATTTGGTGACTTACACAATGTCCATTATTTGTAGCTGTCTACTCCTTAGCATCCATCTATTTGTTTTCTAGCCTAAGAATATTAACTACAATATGACTAACACATCTCAGTTTTGTTCCATCAATTTCTATACAATTGGAGGGATTGCACATTTCTATGAATCTCCTTTTAAATTGATGCTAACAAAACTCCTATGTAAAACAACAAGATTACAACTTTTCTTACTACTTGATTACATTATTTTCTTACTCCCTTGCTGTGCTGATGCTTTCGTTCCTCTTCTGATTCTTTTCTGCGCTTTTGAGATCTTTCTTTTGACTCTCTGTGCTGTCGTCTGTGTTCTTCATAAGACTGCTCCCCATGGTGCCTTCGTCTCTTTGCAGACATCTCCCTTTCTTTGTTTTGTCATAGGAATGTCTTTTCTTTGTTGCAGAAGACTCCCCCCCCCCCTGAGTCTCAGTTGGGGTCTTCTGTAGCTCTATTGCAGTAGTCCTGGGAGTCCTCTGCGGCTCTTTTATAGTCTGCTTCTCCCTCTTTTTGTTAGCATTAATAGTGGAGGAGAGAGTTTCAAGAGAAATACGTATAGCCTTGAGTTCAGAGAATATGTTCTTCTGAACCACTTATAGTTTGGTTTCAAGTAGGCCAAACTTGGTGTCGTTGATGCGAATAGTTTCATTGATTTGTTGTTATGTGGTGTGCAGAGCCTTGTACAACTTTCGTAGATCAACTGTATATGTTGGCTTTTGAATTTGTTGAGGTTAGAAGAGCTCAATCTGTATTGTTGGAGGTTAAGGGCATTGGCTCTTTGCATTTGGTCAATGACTTCTACTGTCAGTTTTTCAAGTGAAGTAAGAAAGTCTTCGAAGCCTTGGGTTCTGGTTTGCCTTTCATGTTCAAATTCTTCTGCTATTGGCTGCAGGGTGTCAAGTAGCTCATGAAGTACTTCTTTGTTCAAGCCTTGGGTTCTGCTATTGCCTTTCATGTAGATATCTTGATCTAGTCTTTGTAATCTGTATCCTGTGATGTCTTCTGAGGAAGAGGAGTATATTCTTTCGGCAGTTGGTCTTGGCTGAGCAGATATGATTTGAATATTTTCTTCAAATGCATCCTTTAGATTCTTGGCTACAGATGGAGGTGTTGTTTGAGTTTCTAATGCACTGCTGCTAGGGAGTCCTTGTGTAAGTCCCATACAAGGTGGATCAGCTCTTGTTTGCACCTTTCAAACGGAGGAAGGTGGTGTAAAAAAAAGATTCGTCAGAATTTGTAAAGCTAGATAAGTGGGAGTTGATTATTCTACCTCATCTACATCCTTTGTCTCTGTTGCAGTGTGAGGTAATGATACATCCCAGTCTGTTATGGATGTAACTGTTGTTAGATCTTCAACTATGGGCAGTTCCTCTGCTTGTTCTTCACCTTCAGTAAGTTCCTCAATGGTTTGTTCTTCGACTTTGACTTTAGGAAGTTCTTCTGTGGTTTGTTCAGTTGCTTGATCTTCAACTTCTTTTTCCTATGTTTCTTCTACTATAGGAGACTCTTCTTCTTGTTGTTCTATAGTTTCTTCTACTGTAGGTACTGCAGTTGGTTCTCCTTCTTGCCCTTCATTAGATAGTTCAGCTTCTTTTTCTATTGTAGATGACTTAGTTGCAGTTGGCTCATCTGCATGTTCCTCTGCTGCAGGTCTATCAACTTGAGATTCTACTACAGTGGACTCCGCTACAGTGGTCTCGACTACTGTAGTCTGTCCCTGGATGCTTTCTTTAGTAACTTGATAGATGATGTCATCATCATCGTCCTGAGTATCAAGATGCTATTGATCACCATCATCACCATCATTATCTGATGGTTGATGTCGTCCTATTGTAGGTATGGAGAGATAATCATATATCTCCTCAATAGCCATTTGAACATACTTAGCTAAGATTCGTTTTAGCTTGGCTTTTACTTCAGGAGTATGCATGAACTCAATGTGTTTGAGTTGTGCCTGCTTGTGTCACCTTGTCTTCAAGGTGGAGTCCTTAAGTTCAAGAGCTCCACTGAATAAAATATATGGTTCCTTTGGTCTTGTTAATCTGTTGGCTTCCTTCTTCTGCAATTCAATCAATTGATGGATTTCCACTGGTGACATTCCAGCAATCTCTCCAATAAGTGTTTGTGACTTATCTAGATTGATTGTGTACAGAGTTCTTGGGGGATCAGTTTTGGTCTTGCAGACCTTGTAGTTCTTATAGGTCTCTTGATGGGAAGTTTGTGCTGCTTGACAAACTCCTGGATCATCCCTTCTGTTTTTTCTTTCTTCTTCATTTCTGCTTGTTGCGATTTGCCTGGCAGTTGATAGGTTGAAATAGTGTGTTGTTGAACTCTATCTTCTATAACTCTAACCTTCTGCAGAACTATTTCAATGGCCTTTTCTGGAGAAGGTCTTGTAGGTCTTACTTCAATAGTTATAGTGGTTGACCATACCTTAGTTGCAATAGATGGATGATCTTCTACAATTTTGGACAAATCCATTCCAATGCTTGAGATTGGAACTATTGCTATTATGGTTGCCTCTTCTGTAGTTGGCCCAATTATGAGTGACCTTGTAGCAGAGGTGGGCTGAGGTAGTCTTGTCTGCTATAATTCGATGAGATCTGCTTCTATTTGCCTTATCTCATCCCTTGAGTACCCTTTTCCAGGAAGCTCTTGCCTCAGCTGAGCTATTGGTCCTTCCCTAACCTCTTGGTAACTCTTTTGAGCTTCCAAGATCAAGGTTTAAAGGTCCTCATCTGCTCCAGCCTTGAGAAACTCCAATGCCACATTGGAATCAAGGAGTGTTGCTATTTCTGGAGCCTTCGGGGATAGAGTCTTTGATGACGAGGGTTCAGTAATAGGTCTAGTCTACACTAAGGTAGATTGTGTATCTACCTCCATGTCAATTGACTCTGCAACTAGAAGATCTGAGATTGTCTTCTCGTCTTATGTTTGCATAATGAGTTTTCTCTTTGTTTCCCTGAGCTTCTTCATCTTAGTTGGTTGAGCCTTGCTGACTTGCAATCTTCTTGTCCTTGGCACTGCTGCAGTGGTCAGCACTGCTGCTTTTCAAGCTTTCAACTAAAAAATTCTTCAAATTTCTTCGAAAAATAACCAACACTTTATCAAACTCTCCAAAAAGAGTATTGAATCCAAGGAGAAACGAAGCCCATCAAGGAAAATCGAATTATAGACTGGCGCAGTGTTCGATTTCAATACTCTATGGAATGAATCTGATGAAGTCAAGGAGATAGACGACCTGATTCAAGAAGCTGGACTCAAATATTTCTACAAACGAACAAGCAATTTATGAAGATGAAGTGATAAATTTCATTGAAAAGGCAAAGGTTGCTGACAACCTGTAACTAATCACATATCACCATACTATAAAAATAATTGGAATCTTCATAAACCAGACGACTTTGGGGAGTATTTCAATCTGCCAAATGAAGGGTCAAGAATTATTCCACCGAATATAGTGACTACAGGAAGGCACGCAATGCTGAATGAAGATAAATGGAATGAAGGGATCAGAACCATGAAGTACCTATCCAAGGAGCACAAGATGCTCGTAGACGTAGTGAAGAAGGTCATACTCTCCAGGAAATTCAGCAAGGATCAGATTACAACAGATAAACAAGAAATCATGTGCGCGATTCTTACAGGATACAAAATAAACTAGGCAAAATTGATCATGTATCAGCTAGCCAAGGCTATACAAGCAAAGCAACCGTTGTTTGGAAGAATAATCAGCATCTGACAAGGAAGGAGGCCATGGATGACGGCCAAACAGATCGATGTTAGAAAAATAGGCAAACAACCTATTGGACTTGCAAGGAAACCTGCAGCAGTGCAGACTATTGTAAGGCCTGCAAAACACCTACAAAAGTCTGCATGAGAGTAGACTAGCAGAAAGATTGTAGAACACCTTCCAAAAGCAACAGCAGTGCAGAACACTGCAGGTGTACAGAAGATCAAAAAGGTGCCAGTCAGCAAAGCCCAACTAGCAAAGATGAAGAAGCCTAAGGAAACAAAAAGAAAGCTCGTCATGCAGACCTCAGACGAGGAGACCATATCAGACCACCCGGTTGTAGAGCCGACTGATATGGAAGTGGAAACACAGTCTATAGGAGAGCAGACTCGGCAACTTGTTGAGCCCTCATCCTCAAAAACTATACCTCCAAAAGCACCAGAAATAGTTGCACTTCATGATGTCAATGTGGCTCTGAAGTTCCTAAAGGCTGGTGCAGACAAGAACCTTCAAAACCTTATCTTGGAAGCTTCAAAAAGTTATCAATAAATAAGGGAAGGACCACAGGCTCAACTGAGGCAAGTGCTTGGTGCACAAGGCTATACAAGGAAAGAGATAAAGGCAATAGAAATCAATATCAGAATGTTAGAGACTGAACCAGCTCAGGTTGCCTCTGCTGCAAGATCACTCACAATAAGGTCTACTGCAACTAAGCCAACCAGAACAGCAAGCATTCCAATCTCCTGTACTGGAATGGATTTTTCCATGCTTGCAAAAGAACATCCAGCTATTGCAACAGAGGTCTAGACAACAGCAACAACTGAAGCAAGGCAATCTCTAGCATAGAAGGTCATTGCTAGAGTTATATAGACGGTTCAAGCTATACAAGAAAGAGCTCAAATACACGCAGCAAGAACATATGAACTCTTAGGCAAATCACAACAGGTCAAAATGCAAAAGAAGGATCAAAAGTAGGGGATGATTTAAGAGTTTGTGAAGCAGCACAAACTTCCAATCAAAAGACCTACAAGGGTTACTAGGCCAAAATTGAATCGATCTGGACCAACCCCACGGTACAGAATAAATCCAGATGGATCAAAAACTGAAATTGGAATAATTGATGGAATGACCGAAGCTAAAATCTATCAATTAGTCCAAATTCACCAGAAAGAAGCAAGGAAGAAAACAAGACTCACTGAACCATATATGCTGTTCAATGGAACTCTTGAAATCAAGGATTCCACCTTGAAGATAAGAAGACTCAATCAAGCACACCTGCAGCTTGTCGAATTTGCGTTTTCTCCTGCAGTCGAAGCTGAGTTAAAGAAATTAGTTGACAAGCATGTTCGGGCTGCAACACAAGAGATATACAACTATCTTTCTCGACCAACGTTTAAAGGACAATAGCCATCTGGAGATGATGGTGATGATGGTGATCAACCGCACTTAGACACTCATGACGATGATGATGATGATGAAATCATTGATCAAGTTGCTGAAGAAAGAGTTCAGGAGCAGACAACAGCAGTCAAGACCTCAACAGCAGAGTCTCCTATAGTAGAATCCCAAGTTGACAAACCTACAATAGAAGAAACTGCACAAGAGCAAGAAGCTGAGTCATCTACGAAAGATGAACTAACTGTAAAAGGATATGAAGTCGAAACATCCAGAGAAGAAATTGCAGCTGAGTCTCCAGCAAAGGAACCTATAGCAGAAGAACCTGCAACAGAGAGATAAGCAGCTGAGCTTGAAGCTAGAGCAGTAGAACCAATCACAGTCAAACAACCTATAGTTCAGGGTCAAGCAAGAAAACTACATGCAACAAAAGATCAAGCAGTCGATATATCTACAGCAGACCTTCCAATCGATGCCCCTATAGTCCAAATAGAATCGAGAGCAGAAGAGGCACCACTAACCCACACTACACCTGAGGCATCATCAGCAAAGGATGCAAAAGAGCCTACACCGGCTACAGCTGAGGTAGAACAAGCAATAAAAGACGTCACTCCCTCTCGTCTAGATATGCAAAGTCTACTGAACATTCTGTTTACACCTTCATCCTCGTTTGGAAAGGTGCAAACAAAAGCAGATCCACCATCCATGGGGCTTACAGAGGGACTACTCAGCAGTAGCGTATAAGACACTCAGATGACACCTCCATCGGCAGTCAAAAATCTAAAGAAAACTTTTGAAGAGGACGTCCAAACTATTTAAGTACAGAAGAAAGCATCAGAAGAAAGGATACAATCCCCACCTTCAGAAAACATCACGGGGTACATATTGCGAGACTGGATCAAGATATCTACAATATGCATGAATAAACCAGGAACGCATTTCATGAGCTTCTTGACACTCTGTAGCCAATTGCAACAGACTTCGAACATGAAAAGAAAATCAGAACCCAAACCTTCAAAGATTTTCATACATCACTCAACAATCTGGCAGCAGGGGTTGTTAATCAAATGCAACGAGCCAATGCCCTGAACCTTGAATGAGCTCAACAAATCTAAACAAATTCAGAAGGCAACACACGGCTGATTTACAAAATATTTACAAAGCTGTGAAGACCACACAACAGCAGCTCAATGATAATATTCGCTACAAGGACACAAAATTTGGGCTTCTTGAAATCAAACTTTAAGTTGTTCAAAGGAATATCTTCTCTGAACTCAAGGCCATGTGCACTGCCATTGAAACTCTTTCCTCCACCCTCAATACTAGCAAAAAGGGAGAGAAGTAGACTACAGTAGAGCAAAAGACTCCAGAAAAAGTAGGTGCAAATCAGGGGGGAGAAATCTGCAGCAAGGGAGTCTGCAATAAAGCGAAGACATACCTTTGAGACAGAAGGAGAAAGGTCTATAAAGCGCTCGAAGTATTAAAAGGAGCAGACCTCAAGACGCAGGACTATGGGGGAGCTATCTTATGAATAACGCAGAAGACAGCACAGAGAATCATAGGAATAGCCTTAGAAGCGCAGTAGAGGATCAGAAGAAGAACATAAGCATTAGTGCAGCGAGGGAAAAAAAGCATCGAAGGTAAAGGTATATCTCTCTACTGATCTGTTGTTTAAATTTTTGTTTCGAAAACATTGTGACAAAGTAGTTAGTAAAGTTATAAGCTTGTTGTTTAACTTAAAAGTTTTGTTAGCATCAATTTAGGGGAGATTGATAGGAATGTGCAATCCCTCCAAATTGTATAGAAATTGATGAACAAAACTTAGAAGTTAATAGCCATGATGTAGTTAGTGTGCTTAGACTAGAAATCAAATAAATAGTTACAGTCTAGGTCGGATGCTGGAGAGGAGACGGTTACAAATGAGGAGCATCGTATGAGCCACCAGATGCAGACTACTATAAAATATTTTGGCTAAGAAGTTAAGGCATACATGGGTAACAAAAGACCTATAAATTCTTCACGATCTAGGATTGAGCTTGTAGACGAGGACCAACACAGCAAGGCATGAAGTGCATCAGATCTGGATGCACACCAAGAGTTGTAGCAGGGACTGGGTGCAGACTAGGGTTACAGAAGGATGCAGACTACGTCTCACAATATTGGGTGTAGACTAGAGTTACAGCAGGCTGGAGTATAGTAGAGATGATTATTGGGGTTTGGGTCAAAGGTCTAAAGTCATTGGAACGAAGATTTGAGGTACAGTGACAACAGTACAAATAATCCGAGGTAGGTGGGATGTCAACATCAGTTGGGAGGCACACGTGATAAGATGTCACATCAGATACAATACATTGTCATAGGTTCATTCCCTGAGTCTATAAAAGGGGATCATTGAAACTCATTGAAAAGAGGCTGTAGAACTTGAGATTGAAAACACAAGAGTGCAAAAGCAATCATAAATTCACAGATCATTCAAGGGAGCCAAATTGTGAACATAGAGAAGAGTTTGGTAGTTTGTAGAAGACGAACGAAACCTACAGTAGAGTCCAGCAAATTGAATCTTTGCAAAGATTTGGGTTTTTCATCTTTTGTACAAGTTAGCTAGCTTATAAAATAAAGTTTTCTTGTAAGCTACAAACAAGAAGATAGTGAACTCACCTCTTGGTTTGACTACACTGGTCACCAAGGGAAGACTGGACTAAGCTCTCGTATATCAATTGATAACGAGTGAATGAACCAGTATAAATACAATGTCATTTACTTGCTTTTATTGTTTGATATTTAGAACTGTTAGAAACTAATCATCACAACCAAATAGAGACAAACTCCAAAAGTTTAAAGTCTCTGCTGCAGACCATCGAGAGTCAGCTGCAGACTACCCAAGTGGTCTGTATAGAACAGTGGTCTGCAAAGAACTTAAAATCCGCAGCATAAATTCAAATATTTTTGAATCAATCTATTCACCCCTCCCCCTCTAGTTGAATCTTGGACCTTACAAGTTTGGTTTTATTTTTAGAGCTTGGTACTGGTGAAACTTCTATGTTTATTAATGAATGTCGATAGAAGAGCGTTGATAATGATCATGACGATTGAAAGATTTTTTAAAGCTTTGAAATTTGATTTATAACAATTTGGAAGTGTTTGAAGTGATTATTGATGTACAGTTGATGATTGTAGATGATTTTGGCAAAGCACGGCCAAGGAGGTGAAGTCTGTATTCAAACACGATCGTGTTCCAGGTTTGTCTCCTCTCGAAGTATGGCCTAGCTTGAGTCGTGTGAGGGTGACACGGCCATGTTAGCTGTAAGAAGAAAAACTACAATCTCTCCAAGCACGGATCAATTCAGGCCGTGTCATTCAAGCACGGTCGTGTCATGCTCTTCAAATTGATTATTTTGAATTTGAGATTTATAGGGGATTGTTTGTCATCCTTCTCCCATATAAACACTACGTCTTCCACATCAGAAAATGCACACAAAAAAGAGAGGATTGCTTTCATACGGCAAGGGAAACGATGCATATTCAAACCCTAGAAGTAGATCTAAGACGAAGACGAGCGATCCGCATCCATCCGCAACATCGGGATTAAGTCACGAACGTTGGATCTTCATGAAAAGGGATTAAGTCACGAACGCTGGATCTTCATGAAAACTCTATTCTCATTTTAGTTTGGGTTTATTCTCAATGTTTATGGACTTTTTATCTAGTTTCATAATAGATCTTGGATTGTGTCTTCTTATGTTTTTATTTTTTTTCCTATTGTGATCTTTTGTGTGACAATGTATTGAAGATAATTCTCTTGGATTTCTAAGATTGAGCATGTTCTTCATATTTTCTTATGATATGGATTGATTTGATCATGAATGAATTCGGCTTCTTTAAAGTGTTGATATGATATGATATGGTTTAGGCCAATCTATACATTGAAATATCAATCATTACAGTTATCATTCTCTTTTGATAATATAAGGTAGCAAACTATAGGTTATATTATTATCTTCTGTATAACCTAAAGTATTCATGTCATTATTCGTAAAAATGAATTATTCTCTTCTATTCAATGTTATTATATGTCGAGCTACGGTATAATGCAACATTAATTTGTCTAGGTATATTCTCATCTTGCTTAGGTTAATTATTGTTAGTTGATAGTTTACTCTCACCTGGCTATCATATTCTAGATTTAACATTAGTTAGATTTCACCTAACTATAATATACGTCGAATAGGATCTAGGAAGAGAAGCTCAACATCAATGAAGAAATCCCAGGAATGAATCGAAATAAATTATTATACACCTTATTCCCGATTAAGTAAATCAGTCCAATCTTTTTATATTATCTTTTTCATTTTAGTTATTGTTATTTCATATTAAATTACAAACCCCCTATCTCTATCGCATTAAGTTACATCTTAAATGATTAACACAAAATCAGTTGAATATATCCGTTTCTTTGTGGGATCGACTCAACTTGCTACTATTATGTTTTTATAGTAATTCTTTTATGAGTGGTGTAGTAAAGATTTAACTTAATATGTCTTGCGACGGACGTGTCAGTATCCTGCCAATCTTCCTTTTATAATTGGATATATGTGATTCGCTCGTTACATCGCACATGGGTCCACGATGGCTCCCGGTTTGGCATTGGGGCTTTTGTGGGGCCTAGCATGCTTTTACGGGACCCTCGCATTAGATAAATTTAATGACTTCAAGTTCAAAATAATGTATTAAAAATATTTAGTTTGTTCATCTTTGACACAATGCTAAGTTTGGATTTCATAATTGAGCAGATGATCGCTACCATGGTTTATGGTGGATTCTATCATGTATCTACAAGCCCCTTGCATCACATAATTTTATTTCACTACAAGAAACGTGCATATGTGTGATGGATCAGGATGATGGCTTTTGCAGAGGCGTCAAAAAATGATGCATCTTTGTGATGGATATACAAAACCATCACAAAAACTATACTTTTCTGTGATGGAACAAAAAACCATCGTCAAATGTCATTACTCATGGATAATATTTTGGAGGATAAAAAAATTTTTTGACGCCAAAACGAAAATATATTTTGTGATCGCTTTTTTCGTCACAAAAGACTAGTATTGATGACGGCTTTCAATTTTCATCACATAGTTCTAAGTCTTTTCTATTGGCTTAATATGAAACCATCACAAAAACTCTTCATAGATGTATTTTTTTATAAGCAAGTTTTTTATATATTAATATATAGAAATTATTTCAAAATATTCTACATGATACAAGAATCGTTAAAAACCAATTTATTATTTGAAAGTTATGATCCCATCAAATGATAATAAATGTTTTGATAGTAAAATCAACACACAAAATCCAACATGCCTCAATGGTTATCAATGAAGTTTATAATGAAGAGGTCATGAGTTCCGAATCCCACCATGATCAAATATATCAAAACATTAATTTGGTACCCCATCGGATTTGGTAGGCCTCTAACCGCAGCTATCAACAGGACCATCGCATTAGGTATTTAATTTTTTTCTTGAATATATATTTGAATGGCATTATTATAAATTTGGTTATATAACAATTCTGCGAGATCCCCTCATTACTCCCAAGTTTCATGTAGTTGCTAGTGTCCGAGCATATAGTGAGTCCAATGCATTTTGAAATTATGTTCTTGTATATGTAAATCACAATTTTTCTCATGTTTTTGAATGATAACTAATTCGTCATTTGTTTTTTTTTTTTTACAAGGTCATAGCATGCAGATGATCAGGACGAGTATACGCAAAATATGGCACCCCCCACCCCCCATACAGACAATGATGATAACAATGATGGTCAGTTGGGTTGTATGAGGCATCAAAGAAGAATCTGAAATGTCTAGATAGATAGACATTAGCTTAGTGATTTGTAAATCTAACTTGTGTTTATGCACTATTTACGATATATAGTTATGAAATTTTGGACTATATGTCATGTATGGATCGAATTTTTACTCCGATTGGATTGACTTTTGTATTTACATTGCATAGAGATTACAACCAAAACACCTAAAAAGATTAAAATGGCACGCGTTGCACAAAAAGTTCATAATGTACTAAGAAATGTCTATGGGACGTCAAAACATTGTTTTACAAAAAGTTATCATGAAACACTTATGGTAGTTTAAATTGTGTTCGTCAACCCTTGGTCGTCGGTAAAATTTTGTTGTATTGTTAAGACGAATAGCACAACTTCTCAAAATGTGATCATGTTTAGTGCACTTATTGTTAAATACTCCTTCCGTCCCATAATTATTATAACATATACGTATTTTATACTATTCTATATACATGAATATAAGTTTTGTTTTCATATCAAATCACGTCTGATCGTCGCGCAATATGTATTAGGTTGAAGTATGTAACTTACACAACTATTGATGTTTCACGATACATTTACAAAAAAAAAAAGCTACGTTTGATCATCATTGCATACGTATCAAACTTTATATCGGCACGTGTATAAAAATCAAAACGTTGTAATAATTTTGTGATGGAGGGAGTATTAGATTACTAGCCCGTCCCTTGCATGGGAGGAGAGATCGTAATAGAAATGAAAAAAACATTAAACTAACATAATTAAGTTTAAAATTAAAGTATTATAAATTTATTTATCTTTTTCCCAAAGGCAAAATAGTGTGATTGAAATAATATAATAATATGTAAAAACAAATACTTGATTTTTTTCTTAAAAATATTGCTAACATTTTGATAAATTAATTTGAGACATTTTACTAATAGAACTCACCCTCCGTCTCATAATTTCTACATTGTTTTGTCTAATCGATCCGTCCTATAATATTTTCAACTTTTTATATTTTAGAAATATGTGTTGAAAATTTTACAAAACTGCCCTTTACGTTAACATAAGATCACATCATTTATCTCACTAGCAATTTTCTCTCATATTTTTATAACATGTTGTTAATTAATAAATAAATAAAAATGATGTGTACGTATAAATAAAGAGCAGCAACCAGTATTTCTTTAGGCCCATCCAAGCCTAAAGCATTACGTGTCATTGTATTTTTTCTTAATCCTAAACCACGATAAGTCATAGCATTTTATTCCTTGTTTTCAAATAGTAAAAATTAGTTTTCACTGACAAAAAAAAAAGGTTTAAATGGTTCTTTTTTAGGTTCGATCCTTGAAGTGTTCAATTGGCATTTAATTATTGAGGCCGTTGATTTCGACCGATTTAAATAGGTCACAGAATTTACGAACTATTCTGTGATCCAAAGAAGGATTCATTCGGGAGGGTGTTTGGGAAAGTTTAAGTTGGTCAAAATTAGCTTTGAATACTTATGAAGAATGTTTGATACATCTTATAATTATAATTATAGGGGAAAATCGGATATAACATATCCATCCTTATTTTCCTTCATGGACGAATAGATAGGATTAAGCCTAATCTAAATTTTTTAATTAAAACTACTATACCGTTTCATTTTCCCTAATTCCACCCGTCCCTCTTGCTTCTCATCCTCATCATGGTTTTAATCTTCTTAATTTCGTTATCATTCTCATCATCTTCAAGATCATTCTTGTCATAAAATTTCAATTCCACATCTCACACTCAGAATTGAAGATTCATCTCATAAGAATGCAATCATCTAGTTCAAGTTCCATTACTGGTGTCTAACTTTGTTCGAGGTGTGGTGCACCGAATCAGAGTTTCGACACAAAGTAATCAAGGTTGATTTTACATCAGTTGTCCCAATTGTACATGGGATGGATGGTTTGATGGTATTTGGACATTCACGAGAAATTGAAATCGATATCCCTTAAATGTGTACAGAAGTCACAATTCATGCCATTCGAATAAGAGCATTGGAGAATAGGAGAAGATACTATAGTCATGACAATGTGCTTGTGTAGATACTGGCTTTAATTGTTCTTGTTGTTGATTTGTGCATATGGATTTTGATCCATATAACTTGAACATTGTAACATGTTTTTATGTTAAATTATTGATCCAGTAATATTCTTGCCGCCATTCAATTATCGAAGTTGTAACATATTGCAACATGGCTTTTATGTTGGTTGATCCATATGCAGATCGTGCATCAATAGATGAGATGAATGAAATATGAAGTTTGCCTATGAATTATATCGTTTAAATGTACAGATCTGTCTCATATGCCCAAAAATGTATGCACATCTCAATAAAAGTGAAAAAGAGCATAGACCATAAGCGAGAAGTTGACGACATGATACTATTATATGAAACAACAAAGAGGCAATACTACTTCCTGAGATAACCAAGGGAGTAATACATTCGTTCCCCCCTTGTCGCCAACATCAAGATGCTAACACTAACTAGAAACGTCACAATGCTAATAACACCAAAAAAAAAAATGAAATTGTTCCATATTTCAATGTTTCAGACATTGTACCGCAAGACGAAATTCCTCAATCCGCAAAGAAACAATCAAACGTTACATCTGTCGCTTCTTCATCGAGGAAAGACTCGGAGTGTTGGTTGTATTTTGAAAAAGTCATATGAGCAAATGGGAAGGTAACCGAAGCTAAGTGAAAAATGTGTGTTAAAAATCTTTTCAACAGGTACAGGAACTTCACATTTTGTTAAGGCATGGAAAAACTTGTCTATTAAAATAAGGCAATGTCCTAAAGGGACAAACACAATTGAATAATGTGGGCGATTTGTGGACATAAAATTTTGCCTGCCAACGTGAAATGTTGGCCCAATTCATAATCCATTATAAATTACCTTGGAATTTTATGAATAATCCTAAATTTACTAGGTATGTCCAAAATGCATTATAACCTAATTACCAAAGAAACCATAAATACACCATTAGATCAGATGGTTTAAAGCTTTATCTTGATGAAAGAAAACAACTGATACAAATGTTTTCCGCTTACGATGAAAAAGTTTGACCTTCGATGTTTGGACCACTAGTTTTCACGTTCCTTACTTTATGTTTGACCGTTTACTGGGTTCACGATTGGTACTTATAAAAATATATCATTACTTTTACATTATTTCCTTATCCTCATACTAGTGAGGAAATTTATAATTTGATCTTAAGCATTCTACATGAGTTTAAGTTGTTTGACAAGATCTTGAGTATATCTTTTGATAAGTGCTTCAAACAATGATAGAATGGTTCAAATGTTCAAAACCGCTTTTAAACTTATATGTGATGGTATGCTACTCCATGTTAGGTGTTGTTATCACGTAATAAACCTTATAGTTAAAGATGCCTTGAAAGATGAAATTATTGGACATTATGTGCAATGTATACGAAATACTTTGTTGTTTACTAATAGTAGTGGAAAGAAAATACAGGAATTCAAGCCTTTATGCAACGAGATAAGAATAAAGCCTTTGAAATTGTTATTGTATGTTCAATATCGTTAGAACTTGACGTACTTGATGTTTAAGAGGGCAGTGCAATACAAGAATATGTACAACCAATTCTTCATCTCAAAGTTTTCGGATGGGAAGCATTCAACCGAATGTAGGTATATTGCATAATATTTGTGCAAATTGTTGGAGGTCTTCCATGTAATATTTGGGAAGCATTCAACCGAATGTAGGTATATTGCGTAATATTTGTGCAAATGATGGCTAAATTCCTCAAATATTATGAGGATATCCCTCCACTTTTAGATACAATAGATGAGAACTTAAGAATAAGATATAGTGATACACTAGAGCAATTGAAGGATGCTATCAATGGAATGTTTCATATTTATGACAGTAAGGATGGGAGACAACAAATTGTCTCATTTGACACTTCTAATGCTAGTAGTTTCTCACAACCAGAAAATAAGGATAAATATCAATATGTTTACTATCTTGTTAAGAAGAGAAGCCTAATAGTGCATAAACTCTTTTCAATGAGATGACTTTATATCAACAAAATGACATCATTGTTTTCATGTCTCCCAATGATTTAGTCAATTTTAATATCTTATCTTGGTGGAAATTTTCTTCCATGCATTATCTTATTTTGAGAGCAATGGCACGTGATATTTTTAATGCTCAAGCTTCCACAATGGTATTTGAGTCATGCTTCTCTACTAGAGATCGATTGCTTGATGATAGAAGAAATTGGCTTTATCCCAAATCTTTGGAGTGCTTGATTTGTTGGAAGGATTATCTTGATGCTACATACCGGGAGTAAGACAAGAAGCCCGACGAGAGGACTTCCAATTCGGATGGGAGGTTGTTAGAGATGGAATATATTATGATAACTTTGGAGTGATTTTTTGATATTTTTGTTAATGTTTGTAGCAATAATGTTTTTGTATGTAAAATTAGTTCATGAGGTAAGGTTTTATGTCTCCCTCATCTTGTATTTTTGTTCGAAAATTTGCCTATTCCAACCCCGACCCTTCATTTTCCTCACTTCTCTCTCTTCGAACCCAAAACCTAACACTCCCAAACTCCCCAATACATCAAATCAAGCCAAATTCATCCCAAATATCATCAAATTAAACTATTTCTAATAGCTCCCCCACAAAGATTTTTCAATTCATAACTCCTCAATCATGATTTTCTCCAATTCCTTTCTTTTTTTCATAGCGATTTTAATGCTTAATACAAGGGGACATGCTCAAC
The DNA here is from genome assembly GCA_001925005.1 of Drosera capensis. NCBI lineage: Eukaryota > Viridiplantae > Streptophyta > Magnoliopsida > Caryophyllales > Droseraceae > Drosera > Drosera capensis. The sequence goes on along the minus strand of LIEC01010949.1, from coordinate 15,421 downwards.
CGGGTGATGACTATGGCTCGGATGATGAGTTCAACTCTTCTGATGTGTCACGGATGCCCTCACCTCCATCACAACAACGACGTGGAGCACACTATCGCAACCCTTCATGGGAGAAAAACCTAGATAAGGACAAGAGAAAGCAACCGGTCAAGGAGAAGGGGAAGGAAAAGCGATCAATGTTGAATGTGGATAAACTCAAGATGGGTGGAAATACTAGTGGTTCTCATTGGAAGAATGCGATCAATGTCGAGATCCTGAGACCAATGCAAATCGACCCTACGACCATGGGAGGTAGTCAATCTAGTTCTACACTCGAGTTTCAAATCAATTTTCATGAGAATGTGTATAATGATCAATTGAATAAGGAACTTCACTTTGGCCATGTGATTGATCTTGGGTGGCTTGACCAAAATAAGTTTTCGAGGTTTAGTGAATGGTTTGAAACACAAGGTTGGAAAGATTTGGTAACTACTTCGTGACTAGATGCTATCTGGAGATGGTACATTGTTTTATGCTCACTTTGAGGCTATCCCAAAGAGGATTTGTCATTATAGGACATGGATTAAGGGTAAGAACATTGTGCTTACTCCAGAGATTGTTGGGACGGCTTTTGGTATCAATTATGAAGAATAGCGAAGGCAAAACAAAATTGTTAGGACATTGTGAAGGGGCAAAGAAGGCTTGTGAGACGTTGTTGAAATGTAAAATAACCAATGCATATGCCTTTCATGTCAATGAATTAGATCTCGAAATGAGGGTTTTACACCTAATAGAGGGTTGATGGTTGAAGGGGAAAACCGGAGGAATGGATGATCCTACACGCAATGAGATTTTTCTCATGTATGCATTAGTTGAAAAATGATTGATCAATCTACCTTTCTTCCTTCTCTACCAAATATACACGTGTGCTAAAGACCATGGGAAAGCTCTTGCATTTGGAAACTATGTTTCCCAAATTCTAGAGTATCACGGTCTTGATTTTGAGTAAATAAAACAAGATGGAAAACTCGTTCAAGGTTTTGGGATCTCCCGTTCATCTTGTTAGCTTGAAGTGTTCTTTGAATACGAAAACCAACCAATGGGAGCTCATCCCTCCTAGGGTAGTGACGGAGAAGCAAGTGAAGGATTCAAAAAGATCTGGTTATGATCTTAAGAGTGTCAAAGCTAGGTGGAAAGTTACGGAGGGCACCTCTCAAGCCCAACCTAGTCATCAAGAAGAAGTGAAAGATGAAGAAGAAGAAGATGAAGACGATGATGAAGATGATTGTGATCATTGTGATCGTTTTCCCTCAATGGTAGGAAACATGGAGTTCATGACCGACAACTATGAACGGTTGGAGCGGAATTATAATGCACTTCAAGATAATTTCAATGCCTTCCAAGATCGTGTGGAACGAAAATAGGAGGTTGATAATCACCCTTATGATGAGATCACATACTACCTTAACTGACTAGCACTTAAAGCTGGAAGCCCTCATCTAACACCCGCTGATCATGATATGGACTATGTTTAGGTTATTATAATGTTCTTATGGTTGTTAGTTATTCACATGTAATGATGATGGTACTTTTAGAAGTTGAACTTAATTTCGCTATTGTAATGTTTTATTATTGTAGTTGAAATATTTTTAACCATCAATGTTTAATGTTTAGGTTATTGTAATAGTCCAAAATTTGTTGTTGTTGATGTCTAAATGATGAATATGTGGTTGTTGTAATGGTTGTTGTTTTAGTTCATTGATACTTCAATATTTGCTAGTAAAACCGTATCGAGTTAAGGAAAATTGTTGCCAATTTAGACATCAAAATGAGTCGAGAAAGGGGAATGAATTTTCATCCTCAAACCGTTGACGATTCTTTAAAAATCATTGTTGTTTCACCATAAAACACTAATGGTTTCTGTATGTGTTACACGGTTTTGAGATTACGAATTTCTCAGATTTCTGTAAAGCAAGATTCAGTGAAACCTTTCACAATTCTTAAAACAGTCAACGGTTTTTTATTTAATTTTAATTCCCAACGACTTGTTTTTCAAGCAATTTTTAAAAATACCCATATCAACCGTCATAAAATGGTTCTTTTCGAGGTTATTTTGGTCTATTTTACTTTTGGAAGATTTTCTATATAAAGCAACAATTGGGGTAACCATGAAATCACAAAAATCTTACACTCTTCTTCATTTTCTTGCAATCAACCTCTTAAAATCCTAAACCATAAAAAGATCATGTTGTATCCATCCATTCCTTGTAATGAGGTAGTTTCATTTGCTTTCATGCTATGTATTTAGTTGGAAGCATTTTTTTTATATCATTACAAGGAATGGATGGTTACAGTATTGTCTTGATCTAAGCATTAGTTCGAGATTATATAATATAGAATGTTAGAAAGACTTGACGGATCATTGAGGTAAAAAATCAAATATATTCTATCTTATTTGTATACATTTGTTGTTGGTTAAGAAAAAAATGAAAGCTTTTTTTTTTTGGTTAAATTTGTGACGTTCCTTTTTTAATACCAAAATCGTTGCTCATTTTCTATTTTCCGTTCATGTTTATATGAAACCGTCAATGCTTTCCAAAATCAATACCGATTTTCTACTTAAAAAATTTTAAAAAAAGATTTGGGCCTCAAAACCCGGTCATTGGGGTCGAGCCGGATCATCTTTCATCCTTAGGATCACGGCTCAGCCTTGACCCCTGCTCAAGATCTGGGTCGGCCCTGTCCTGATCAAAGTCAACTGGATCGGACCGGGCCAAGCCGAAGGCCTTCATAGGTCGGTTCGGACTAGGCCGTTACATCACTAGTCAAAAATGTATTTACCTAACAAAATTATTTAATTGTTATTTTACCAAACATCAAATTAAATATTTTAAAAATACAATCAACTACTCCATCCCATAAAGAATGCAACGGATTGATTTATCATGCGTGTCGATATAAAATTTGATGTCTATGTAACAACGATCAAACGTAATTTATTTATAAATTTATCGTGAAACATTAATGATTGAGTAAATTACGTATTTCAACCTAATACATGTTGCGAGACGATCGGATGTGATTTGATATGAAAATAAGATTTATATTCATATACATAACATAATATGAATATAGATGAAGAGATAAGAAAAATGTAAGCAGGAGGAATTCACAAATCCTCCAAACGATATATATATATATATATATATTATATTTTTTATCCGATGAAATAATATAACTTTATCATTATTTATCATAAATATATATAAATATTTTTTATCAGTTCATCCAGCCAAATCAGCCCTGACGATGAACCTTGAAAAGAAAAATTCAAAATAGATGTTCCCGTTACCTTCACATCGATTCGAGACCGCACCACTAATCTAGAACATTCCACACCCCTCTCGTCCCCAATCTCGAACAATCAAACAAAATCAAACCCACCTCTTCCCCCCACCTCGAACAACCCCCAAAATCAATCTCGCAATCAAAGTCAGTTCTCTCACAATCAAATTCACAAGCCCAAATCAACACCACCAACAAGATCAACAACAACAAAGAATACCAAAATTACAAAATGGGTGTTGATTACTACAATGTATTGCAGGTTGACAAGTCCACAAAAGACGACGATTTGAAGAAAGCGTACCGTAAGTTGGCTATGAAATGGCATCCTGATAAGAACCCGAATAATAAGGAGGAGGCGGAGGCTAAGTTCAAACAGATCTCTGAGGCATATGAGGTATTGTATTGTATTGTATTATACTGATCGTGTTGTGGTTCTGTTTGGGTTGATTTTGATTGTGTGGGTGTTGATTTGTGGGTGTTCTGGGTGGAACCCTGGTTGAAGGGGTTGTGTTTTGAGCGATTTTTGGGGTTGATTTGAATCGGGTTGGGGATTTTGGGGTGGTTTGGGGACACCCTTTTGAGAATTTGAGGATTAGAGTTAGGGATCTGTGATTCTGGGGTATTCTTCAGAAGGGTTTGTAGGGTGCTTGTGTTATGATTTAACAAAAATAGTTAATAGAATTTGTGCGAGCTGGGGTGCTGCTTAGGGTGACTTTGTTTGTATGAAGTACCAAGGATTCTTAGAGTTCATTATATTCTCGTTATTATGTTCTTGGCCGTTTCTTATAACTCAATTGAAACGTTGATCTTGTCCTTTTGTGACTGCTTATACTTCTGTGAGTACATTTAATCTTTTCCTTTCTAGGAAGGAAATCTTGTGGCAATGCATTTGTTGGTGATGATGGCATGACATCGTCTTCGTATGCTTTGTGTCAAATTAGAATTACTATGAATTCTTATTATCAGTTAGTTAATACTACTAGTAAAAAATTTTAAGCTAAAAGCTTATCGATATGGATTATGTGGATCAGGAGGCACTTGTCACTGTTGAAGTTCCTGGTTTGTTAAAGTTATGGTAGAAGCTCATTACTTTCATGCCCTTCTTTGTAGGTTTTGAGTGATCCTCAGAAGAGAGCGATCTATGATCAATATGGCGAAGAAGGACTAAAGAGTCAAGTGCCGCCATCAGATGCTGGTGGACCTGGTGGAGCGACCTACTTCCAGACAGGAGATGGACCAAAGGTGTTCAGGACATTCAATCCTCGCAACGCAAACGACATTTTTGCTGAGTTCTTTGGCTTTTCCAGCCCATTCGGCGGAATGGGAGGTGGAAGCAGTGGAAGTTCCATGGGTGGCGGGATGAGAGGTGATGGTGTACGGTTTAATAGTGTGTTTGGCGATGATATATTCAGTTCATTTGGAGATGGAAGATCAATGAGTTCTGGTCCCCGTAAGGCTGCACCGATTGAAAGTCCTTTGCCTTGTAGTCTTGAGGAGCTCTACAAAGGCACCACCAAGAAGATGAAGATCTCGCGAGAAATCGCAGATGCTAGTGGGTAAGTTGCTCATGATCCATAGTTCATATGAATGCTCTTGTGTGGATCATTCTTATGATTATGTTGTTTGATCTATCCGCTTTAAAGTACTTCCATCACCTTAGGAACAATTGGAATTATCTTCCAGTCTCTATATGCGTATGTCTATCTTGTCCAAGAGTGCTGTGTTTATTATGTGGAAGTTCAAGATAGTTCGTGGGGTTTTGTTTGTGCTTTTTTTTTTGGGGGGGTATGAAACTTCAAAATATCATTGATTCAGTGAATAGGTCCTCTTAAATATTCTCCCCTCCCCTGAGCATCGATGGCATAATGAGGATGCACGAGGGTATACAGACAACTTATGGCAGCAGGGAAAAGAAAACTTAAAAGAAAAAAGAAAAAAAAAACACTGGAGTTACTTAATTGCTGGAAAAAAGGAACTTGATGTCTTGGTTTGCTTTTTATAACCTGCTATGCATTTACTGATAGAGGGGTGTTTTTGATGACAAGATCTAGATGACAAGCTTCTAGATATTCTAAGTTTTCTTCTTACATTCTCTTGTGTGTATTTAAAGATATAGAAGCTGCTGTCTGTTTATTTGAATGTTGGGAGCCCTCCGTGACATGTCTATAGTATCCTGAACATAGAGAACCTTCTGTGATAAGTTCAGTGTTATGGTGATAAATGTGATAATGTCAGCTTCAAACATCTATATATTTATTAACTGATTTATGCAGCACTCAAATTTTTGTGTGTTTATTTTAACAGGAGAACAATGCCAGTGGAGGAGATACTAACAATTGACATCAAGCCCGGGTGGAAGAAAGGAACCAAAATCACATTCCCCGAGAAAGGTAATGAGCAGCCGGGAGTCACTCCTGCGGACCTTGTCTTTATCATTGATGAGAAGCCGCACCCCGTCTTCACAAGGGATGGCAACGACTTGATTGTCGCCCAGAAGATATCCCTAGCTGATGCTCTCACCGGCTACACGGCCCATATCACAACACTTGACGGAAGAAACTTGACTATCCCCATTACCAACGTGATACATCCTAACTATGAAGAGGTCGTCCCTAGAGAAGGGATGCCTGTACCCAAGGATCCGTCGAGAAAGGGCAATCTTCGTATCAAGTTCAACATTAAGTTTCCGCCTAGGTTGACTGCCGAGCAGAAGGCTGGGGTCAAGAAACTGTTGGCTGCCTAAGCGTTGTTGGATCATATTCACAGGAAAATTACTGTGAGTTCATAGATGTTGTGGGTATGTCTTTGCTGTATGTGTTAATTGTTATCTGCTGGGTTGCTTTTGGAATCAATAATACAGTTTTGTTAGGCATATTTTGTTAACTTTAGTGATAGGATGATGTAATATAGGATTCAGCCTCAAGTTGTCGAGTATAATGTAATTGGTGTTTTGGTCACGAAGGGACTTGTGTGAGATGTGCTACGTCGTACTTGCCTAAAAGACTGGAAGTTTATAATTCCCTGTCAATAGCTTTGTTCAGTATAAAGGATGACATAATACAATAGGTGTTGAATCAAACAAAAATGATAAATTAAAATCATCCAGATAAAACTAAACAATGTTGTGATTTATATATGAATCGATCATAAGGACCTGGCGACTATACTAAACAATGTTGTGATTTATATATGAATCCATCTTAATAAGGACCTGGCGACTATACGTCTAGCACCGTGAACTCCCTCAGTCCCTTCAGTCAGTCTCTAGCCTGTGGTCGTTTCGAATTCCTGTTACTGATGACCATACTTTTCACAAACTTCCAAATAAGTTTGCCGGACGCCACCATCACCGGATTCTTATGTACTGGAGAGAATCCTTTCGAGTTGGTGGTCGTTCCTGAGCCTCCAGGAGCACGTTTCTTGGTCGTTCTTGAGCCTGGCATGATCGGTCTTTCGACTTGGATTATTTTTGTAGTGCGAGATTCTTGTTGATGGGTGGATTTATGTTCTTTGAGCTTGACGTCTTGGTCTCGGTCTATTTATAGTTGATTGATGAGTGTAAGGTGTTCGCAGATATTCTAACTCGATGAAATGAGTAGTGTTCTTTACCTGCATATATGCATAAGGATCCATAACCAGCTGGAGAGCATGTAAGACAGCAACATATATCTTCATTGGTCTTCTATGAAAATTGTGAAAATGCTGAAAAACTTTCCTTTATTTTCCACTGAATCTCCCTTCAAAATGCTGCTGGTTGAAGCCTATTTGAGATCTTCGATCAAATTTCCCCTGAAGTTTAAGCTGCAAATTCATAGTATTTAACAAGAAGTTCTTAAATGAGATTGCAAGGTACCTCCTTGTTGAGCAATTGTGTAAAATACCACGTAAATTTACCTATGATCTTAACATGTTTCGAATGGAACAACCAACATATGAGGAAAATTTGGGCCAACCTATGTGTCATGGAATAAATATGAACTTGTTTACACCAAAGGAGTACTCCATAAATAGACCCTGAAGTTTCCAACTCATCCGTTATAATAAAACCTTTATCTGGATCAAATGCCATGATTGATCCATCCAAACCCAAGTGCCAATAAAAAAGATCGTCTATACTACAAGTGGAAAAAATAAAAAATCAATAATATCTATATTTTGTAAACAAATCTTGCTTTGTGGGCACATCACTCATAGTATTCATGTAAAAATGCAGTAGTGTCCTAATTGTTTTTTCATTGAAAACATCATTCTTCTTTATCCTCACAAAACACAATTCCCAAGTCCATAGTACACGGCAAATATGTTCAGGCCATAAGAATTAAATCATGTCTTGTTCACAATATAGATATGGAAATTATCGATACAATAATAAACTTTTTGCCGTCGGCTCGTTCGGATAGTCGTATTACGAAAAAATGAAAAACATAAACTTTTATTTGTTTATTTAGAAACAACGATATAGATATTAAAACATTAGAGAGGTGTTTTGAGAAGGGTTTTTGACATATTACCTCAATTAAACTTAAGAAATTTCATATTATCCATTTAAAAAGTCATAATTCCATATTATCCCCTTAAAAGCCTAGGATTTTGGACACATTGCTTCTTCAAACTTACATAATTCCCTTTCACCCTCTTAAACACTCAACAATCCTTGTTGCCTCTCAAAGAATCTATTATATGGATAATTTTTCCCTTTTGATCACCGGTTAAAGAAGTATCAATTATCACTAAGTCTTATATTTTAAACTTATTTATCAAAAAGTCATTCTTAATTTATTAATTATTATTTGGTTTTGATTTTAGTACGATAGATGACTAATTGATAAATAAGATAATGGATATGATCAATTTAGGTTGATGATTAATAAGTAATTCTTTTTTTTTTTAAAGAGAAAGACCTATAAGAATTCTTAATATTTAATCTCGATTGTTCAATTTGTAATCAAAAACCTCGAATTAATTAGACTAGATCTCTATTTGTGAATATATAACTTTCGATTGTATTTTTGTGATGCACTCCATTATTTTTTATTTTTTCTATTAATAACAAATAATTTATTTTTGATTAAGTAGTTATATTGTGTTTTATAAAATTCAATTTATCAACTATTCATGCATTGTTCAATTATAAGAAACTCCTAGTGTTAGATAATAAATAAAGTTATCAACATTATTATAATATGAGATAATGAAATATAAAACCTCAATTGTTTTTAATTTGATTATTCATACCATAATTGATCGAATAAAAAATATGTGATATTGTTGCTTCAAGGTTTCACATAGTCATTCGATCATTCATATGTTTGATATGAAGAAGTTAGTTAATTCATTGTGAAATCGACCGAATGAAAAGTTCATATGTGGATGATTATTAATCAATAGAAAATAGACCCATGGATAACTAACGAAAGAAACTTCTTACATTTGTATTATATATTTATAATGATAAAGATTCTTTTTATAATTTATACCTATGTTGTTAGGATCTTTTTTAACGTTTTTTAAAAAGGATCTTTAAAAACTCTTAATACCTAATCTTGACCTTTTAATTCGTAATTAAAGGCTTAAAATTAATTAGATAAAGACTTTTTTAATTTAAATTATACTGAATTTACTCAATTGTCTTATAAACATTTTAAAACGACGTAAACATCAGGTCATGTCCTTTGTTATCCGGATAGTTTTCCATCTAAAAGTTTTTTTTGTAATTATATATATAGTAGATTCCGTGACAGTTAGTTTGGCCATAATTTTGCTAGTATGTAGGTACGTAGTTCCATTCTAAACATGTTGAAATCATAAGTAAATTTACATGGTATTGAATGTGTCTTGCGATCACATTCTAGAACTTCTTGTGAAATACTATGAATTCGCATGCTTAAATTTCATAGGAAACTGTACTTCAAAAAAATTTCATAGGAAACTTGATTGAAGATCTCAAATATGCTTCAACCAGCAACATTTTGAAGGGAGAACCAGTGGAATATCATCGAAATTAATGTTCCAGAATTTTCACAAGAAATTTTCTTAAAGGCCAAAAAAAAAAAAAAAAATCTGTTGCTGTGCTACATGCTCTAGAAATGTATCCTTATTACATATTTGTAGTTGAGGTCCTATAAATGTATCCGAAAAATCAATGCTCATTTCATTGATATCTGATACCACCTTGAACTCACTTCCCTCTAAAAATAGATGTAGTCAAGCACAAGGAACATAAACCCACCCAACGAAAATAACCTCGTCACTACAAAACATTATCTGTGTCGAAAAAGCGATCATGCTAGGCTTAGGAACAAACAAGAAACACGCTCCTGGAGGCTCAGGGTCGACCGCCAATATGAAAGGAATCTCTCTGGTGCGTAAAAATCCGGTGATGTTGGAGTCGAGCAAACTTATTGGGAAGTTCGTGAAAAATATGGTTGTCGGTAACGAAAGCTCAAAACGACCCCCAGGAAAATAGGTTGAGCCAAATGGCAGTGGCTGAAGGAATTCATGGCGCAAGACGTATGACAGAACCTTATTATGATAGATTCGTACATAAATCACAACATTGTTTCTGTTTGTTCTCTCTGCACTTATAGTTTTATTTTAATGATTTTAGTCAATCATTTTGGTTTGATTCAACACCCATTGTATTATTTCAATCTTTATAATTTATACTGAATAAAGCTTTTGACAGCGAAGTATAAGTTTTCGGTGTTTTTGTAATATCCACAACTTACCAAAAAGAAAAAAAAAAAAGCAGAAAGAAGAGTAAATCTAATTTAACATAAAGTTGAAAAAAAAAGATATATAAAATAAGACATCAAGGAATAGTTAAAAAACAGAAGCCCTCAGACAGTTTTCATTTCTTAAATATTCTCATTGTTAACTTCGTCAGAGGAGAGAAGCCGTTCATCATCTTCTTCAAATCCATCTCGTTTTCTCAAGAAAATCCATTGTTGTCATCGATGAGTAGCCCTAATTTTGAATCAATTCATCATCTTTAATTTATTGGATTGAATTAGGGTTTAAAAAAAAGATGGAATTCTGATTCTCTATGAAAATTGTTCTTGATTATGGTGGTGCATGATGTTGTTTGATAGATTGAGGAGGAGAGTCATGAATTGAGGTTATATTACAAAATCAGATTTATACTACAATGCTACAAAATTTATATAAAAATAATTGATTCAAATTTGGCTACGAAATTCGCATATATTAAACGTGATGTCTACTTTATGAAAACTTTTACGGTTTGTCAATCGGATATGTATGCTTCAAGTTATAAACCGATTAGTATAAAGATGTCAATCTCAGAAAATTGGACGTGTTGCTGCATTTGAAAAATTATCTAGAAATATTTAGGAATAACTAAAAGACAAACCTTATATCACTAGAAAGCTAATTGAGTCTATTTCTGTGAAAAATTACAGAATTAAATTTAGAATTTTATGTTAAAAGATATAAGCAAAAGAGTGAGAAGAGGTCAACCAGCCTGGATTGACGTGATGACGTGAATTAGTTTAATTAAGTAGGATCATTCAAAAAGATTTAAATTGTTAATTTTATATCTGGAGAAACTTATATATGTCTATTTTGTAATAAAATTAATGTTACATGACTTGAAGTTAAGTACATAAAGCTATGATATAAAACGTATATAAAGGTCAAGTTGTCCAACTGTTATGAATTCCTAATCTCAATCACAAATATCTATTAATCCAGAATGGATAACGAGGTATGATATATATCGTTGAAAAGATTAAGGAGTCTATTTTCTGAAAATATAAAGAAATTATACCATTGATATTTCTACAGAAAGTTACAGTGATTTTCGTAACTCTACGTAAACTTGTCTTTTCTTGTAAATAAAAAGATGATAGTGATTATGATTTTATATTATATATTCAGGATAGTTGTTTGACTCGAGCCCTTTGATTGCTGTCAGAACTTGCACTTCACGAACTTCAGGTCAGAATCTAGTACACTTCCCTTTCTTTGTAACCCTACTTGATAACCCTTCTTTTGATACGGCAAACATACGTCATATCTGCTTGATTAATTTCAAAGCAACATGTTGGTTTCATAGTATCCCTTCTTAGTTGGTGAACCATGTCTTGTGAGCCTTTCTATGATTTTGTTACTTTCTGATATTTTCTGATGTGAATATTTTGGTTCTAATGTTGTTTTTTCCATGTTCGTCGAGTCGCTTTCTGGCTAGGGATGACTTGAGACGTTTGTTGGTCGGTTAAGTCCAAAGATTACTTTGCCCTTCTAGGAACAAAGCCATTGGGTTTGACTCTAGAATGTCTCAACGGGTACTATCTGCCACCAGGGATCAACGTACAGGACTACATAGATTAGTGTGATCGCCAAGGTAGTTGTATGTTTGATCATGGATATCCATATCGTGAGTTTTAGATGGCCTGGTTAGTAGATGGAGCAGACATCCCCGTATTGTTTGTGTCTGAGTTATTGTTTTCTGATTTTTGTCTCATTAGAGAGTATGTATAACTGTTTACACCTTTTATCCGAGATGATTCTACGTTTTCTTTGTTACATACTCCTTTTGGGAAACGACTAGCCTTTTATCGATTTGATCTTATAGCCACTCTCTTCCTTAGTTGTCTATCATTATTGTTGGAACGTTGATTTTATGGAATCTTTTGTGGATTATTAGAGTATAATAATTCACATGCCGGTCATGCCCACTCGGGTTTGGGGAGTGATAATTTTAGGCAAGTGCATACTGACATAGTACATCTGTAACGCCCTAAGATTTTCAAAGTCTTTTTGAAGCAAGGCGACAAGATTACAAGGGGTTTAAGGATCATAAACATAGGATACTAACAAGAAATATCAAACTTACACGTCTTAAATCACATGAAAATCATACTTCGGAAATATAAGCGAAATGTTACAGAAAGCCGAATCTAATCATCATCGCTATGTAACGGTCCCCTCCACCATCCTTTATTACCTGAAACGAACATGTAACAGTGAGCTTGAAAGCTTAGTAACACAGGATACACATCCATTCCAGGGGTCCAGCATGCTTATTATATCATACGTTTCCCATGCACAAACAAGATGCAATGCAAGAAACACCGAGCAACCGTATGCCAAGCAGAAATGTATAAATACGTATAGGATAATAATAATTTAAGTCAAGCAGGTTAATCCCTATTTCATTATCACTAGTTTTTATTAAAGCTTTTACAGGTTAATGACATGTTCTATCATGTCATATTGATTCTCGTCACTTTTACAGCATTAATGACATGCTATGTCATGTCATATTGATTCTCGTCATTTTTACAGGATTAATGACATGGGGGGAGTTACAGCAAGAATCACCAATTGTTCCCTAGTATAGCCGTACTATGAACAATTAAACAAGCAAGATGGTCGTTGTAATCGACCCAAGACGGTTAATGATAACCAAACACGGTCATCACTTATTGTGATGCCGCTGCGTGCACGCGAAGGGGGTTTATCTCTCTCCCTACCTAGTCCAGGATCCGTAACTCTCCCAGTCATTGTCATTTACAAGAATCGCTTTATGTTCAAGTTTTCAGGATTCTCAAGCAAGTAACATGAAGTTAACCGCATTAATTCCATGTATGACAAGATTTTCAAGTTTTCAAGATTTTCAATATTTTCAAGATTTTCAAGATTTTCAAGCTCAGATCATGAAATTAATTATATTAATTTCCATGTACAACAGGTGACTGTCACGACATGTATATTTCGAGATTCTAAGCCTGTATCATGAAATTAATTACATTAATTTCCATGTACAGTAGGTGACTGTCACGACGTTTATATTCTCATTTCTCGCATTAAATTATACTCGAGGATAATGGAAATAAATCCATTATAATCAATCGGGGTCAGATATTTTATAACGTTTTCTAGAGTTCACCAGGGTTAATAGTTCGTTACAAAAATAATAGTCAGCACAAGGTATCATACATCAAGAGCAAGCAATATTCAGAAATCGTTATTAAACTCTATAATATTCTGCAGGTTGTATCGTTACCCTTTTAGACAAGCAAATCAACATACAAAACAGTCAAACATATCAAGATTTATTCTTTTATTTAATATACAAGTAGGTGATCAACAATCACCCCAAATCAAGTCACGCACACTCAAACATTTAATTCAATTCAGTATAACGATATGTGTTACCTCGTCATGATTAAAATCAAAAGATAGCTCAACCGGTGTGCCTAATCTCGCTCATACGCATCAACTTGTCATCATGAGTGATTTCTCCATTTTCATCGGGTTCTTCTTCTTCAGCAGCGTGCATGCTTTCTCCATAATTCAAGTATTCCTCAGTCAGAGGGTAGCTACCCTTGTCTCTGCGACTTTTGAATCGATAACAAGAGCAATTTTCCAATCATCGAACAAATTGGAATACTCCATCGGTTCAGCCAATGATTCAGCAGCTTTGGGATTAATCTTACTCAGATCCTTCCTTCACATGTCAACTATTTCTGAGACCTTGCTAGGGAGGTAAGAACGTGCCATGAAAGCAGCCTCTGGTATTCGGTTGCTGTCCACAAGCAGCTGTACGCACTCTTCCAATTTACCTAACATTAATAAACAAAGAAAAGCAACGTTATTTTTCCCTTGCAATTTTGCTAGAGTGGTCAGTGTGGCAATCCCTTCAGTGTCTCCAATTGAAGAATAAAGCAACAATAAACCACTCAAATCCATTGCATTGGTGAGGAATTTTTCCGTCAATTCCAGGGTTGCATTCTCTAGCCTGCCAAGTTATATTGCTAGTTCAAACCTGTAATCAGGATCAGTTGCCACTTCTAGGGCCTCCTCAACCATGCCTCGTGATTCGAGAAAATGGGCAACACTATTGTGGTCGGGAAGGGGTTGCCGAGGTCGGGGCGGCGGGTTATAATACGTGAAGGATGTATAAAAGAAAATGGAATCGAAACGAGAGATAAATTCTTACCCTTCTTTCTCTGTCTCTGTTCTCCTCAAAACGCTTAGGTTTCTCCTCGATATAGTAGGTCAAAATTTATGTGGCCAACACATTTTGAAAATATTTATATCGGCGCATGGTTGAAATATTTATGGAAACGGTTAAGATTTTCACGGGATTCTTACATCTTTTAAAGATATCCTACCATATTTAAATATATACTTCCTTATTCTTAAAAATTATTTCGGGATATTATAACAACGTACACAAGTCGCTTCATGACTAAAACACCAATTATATTGTTGAAATCGTCGCAAAGGAACATGAGATGGTCGTTTGACATTCATGCCGGAAAGTCTCCAAAGTGCCTAGACACAGACTTGGCTAAAAATATCCTAATCATGAAAAAAACAATTGTGCCTGGCGCAAGGTCTGACGATAGACAGGATGTGTTTTTTGGTTGGTGCAAGATCGGTTCAAGATTTATTCAGGATTTTTCTCTCTTTATTTGTGGGTTTATTGATTTGAGGGTTTGTCAAAGAGATTGAGAATAACTTTCTAGGGTTTGAGCGAAACACAAGGTGAGATTGAGTGAGTTGAGAGAGACGTTCACTATAATAATATGATTCGAATAGTGCATTGTTTCTTGTGCGGTTTTTTCTCTGCTATTGGATTTTCTCCACGTTAAATCTCGTGTATTGTTGTTTTAATTTCTTGTTTTGTGATGATCGTTGCTTGAGTGTGGTATTCTAATCTATTGGATTCTCAGGTTAATTTATAATAAGTGGTATCAAAGCTCCAGGTTGTATCATGCAGAGGAGAAACGTGGGCATTTATTACTTGGACCATATTCGCCATTTATTTCCATATTCGAACAAAAAATAATTGGCAAGTTGAAAATTCTGCAATTGTGGCGTCGATAGGCTTAAAGTATTTTGTAAAAAAGGATTCTTATTCTATTTATATCGTTGTACAGATAGGGTGAACCCCTTATTAACTATTCTGTCTAACTAGGTTTTTCTTCTATTTGACCAGATAAGGTAGTGGTCTCGCCTCGCATTGTATTCTTGTTTGAGAAGCCCAAATTGTATCTATTTTATACAGAATCCTGTCAATTGTATTGTCAATTGTATAACGTATTGTGTCAATGGTGTCAAA